>CAJDSM010023168.1:7974-20161 GCA_903981925.1 Ostrea lurida
GTTTTCCACAAACACATCTTGGTTTTTCTTCTTCCTTTTCACAGTGTATGCTGTAATTTTCTTTAGCTTAGGAGTTGGAGAATGTGGTAATTTTTCCTCCCAAGCAACACTGTTGTGGACACCCGTTTCTTTAGGAATCCCCCCCCCCCCCCCCCCTTTTGAAAAAGAGGGGGCATTTGTTTTGCAACTGTTGGTTGTTCGGTCTGTAGACCATGTCGTGCTGTCCGCTCAAATTTCTTTTTACCCCTTTGCTTGATAACAACCAAACTTTGTACAGGGCTGCCTGTAGAGAGTAGATGTTCCGTAATAATTTTCAGGTCACCTGATCTAAGGTCAAACCTCTGGTCTTAACCACATGTGTTGTCTGCTCAATATCTTTTGACCCCTTTGCTTGATAGCTACCAAACTTCGTACAGGGATTGCCCTTTTGAAAGTAAATGATCCCTATTAATTTTCAGATCATATGACCAAAGTTCAAGGTCAAACCGCTGGTATTGACCCCCATGTGTTGTCCGCTCAATATCTTTTGACCCCTTTGCTTGATAGCTACCAAACTTGGTACAAGGGTTGCCCTTTGAAAGTAAATGATCCCTACTGATTTTCAGATCATATGGCCATAGGTCAAGGTCAAACCACTGGTCTTAATCCACTGGTTGTCGCTCATTTTCTTTTGACCCCTTTGCTTAATAGCTACAAACTTGGACCCATGGGGGTCCGGGAATAGATCAGGTCCCCCAGCATCCCTTGCATGTTGTAAGAGGCGACTAAATGGGGCGGTTATTCGGATGAGACCGGAAAAACCCGAGGTCCCGTGTCACAGCAGGTGTGGCAGCGAAAAAGACCCTCCTGCCTCAAAACCATGAGTGCCGAGCAATTTATTAGGCCTAAATTTTGCACGCCTTCGTCGGCAATGGTGACGTCCCCATAGTGTGAAATATTCTCGAGTGGGACGTAAAACAGTAAATAATCACTCAAGCTACTAAAACTTGGCTAGCAGGGGTGGCTCTTAGAGAGTAGATAATCCATATTGATTTTCAGATCAAATGGCCAAAGGTCAAGGTCAAACCGCGGGTCTTAACCCCATGTGTTGTTGCACTCAATATCCTTTGATCTCTGCTTGATAGCTATCAAACTTGGTACAGGGATTTCCTATAGAGACTAGAAGATTCCTATTGATTTACAGGTCACATGGCCATAGGTCAAGGTCAAACCACTCAAGGTTTGTCGTATCTGTCAATTTTTTGTTCAAACTCTTTGCTAGATTGACATTTTATCATGATGAAATTGTCTTTTACCCTTATTTAATTAATGATTAATTTTGCCTTGTACAAAGTACCAATTTCATAATACCTTGTACGCGAATAGCCATTTTGAATTTTGCACCATTTCTTGTTTTATTTTTGATTTCCTACTTGATTGTTCACACGTGCAATATATTCGATAATATCATGTTTAATTTACATTCACAGTTCTTTGATAATCGTATTTATTCTCAGATAAAAGGTCAAAGGTGAAGATTGCAGTCAATATAAGCAAGAGTAAACAATTATGTGAAAGGTCAAGGTCAAATATACATTTGTACTTTATAAGCACAAAAGAAAATAGAAACATTACTACTTAAGCTAGAGTGATCAGATTGATACACATTTGGTATGGTGCATTGCTTCTGTGTGCTAGTCTGTTGTCTGTCTGTTCATCCATCAGCACCTTGTGGGTTAGGATAAAAAAAAGTATTAATAAGGCTGTTCAATACAGGTCTGCTATTTTTCAAGGTCATACATTTGTGGCTAATCATGAAAGGAAAAATGGTACTGATAAACTAGGAACATCGAACTTTGTGTACATGGTTCTTGTGATGTTGGTGCCAAGTATATTTGTTGCTCCTCAATGTATGTTATATTTTTTTTTGAGTGAAGTCTTTCATTTCACAAAGATATCTTAGAACTAACATTTATGAATACTCACAATACTAGGAAATATGCAGAAAAAAACACTGACAAAGCCATTAACTGACCAATGAATGGTTAATTTGGATGTTAATCTATTTTGATGACGACTGTAATTTTTAATGTATAGGGCAGGCATGTCTTGTGGTCGTGGCAGACCAAAGAATTTAGAATACAATTCATTATAAACATGGAGTAACTTTTCATGAAAATCCACCAAACCACCAAATTTGATGCTCATGAAAATTGATTAAACCATAGCACTGTGTAATTAGGTCCATTTTGAATTTATACATGTAGCCTCTAGAAATGTGCCATTAGGTAGAACACAGCTGTTAAATGTTCGTAGCAATAGCTAGTTAGTAATTTAATAACATCTTTCTAAATATTTGTCTAAGTAATGGACATTTCTGGAAATGACTATATTGATCACACAAATTGAGTCACAATTTACAAACCCTTTGCAAAATGATTGACTCTGCACATTTCATGTGAAAGAGATCCCAAGAATTTTTAAATTGTGCTCCATAACAATGACATCATCAGTGATACAGGGCGGTAATATGGCATGCAGAGATTGTGGTCTATTTGCTAAATGAATCTGGCTATTTCATAATGTGTCCTCTAGTCTAAATTCAGGAGATTTAGATCTGTTATTTATTGTCTTCCACAGGTATTATGAACCACTGAATCCTTGGAGTAACTGGTGTGTCTTTCAGAAAAAGAAGCAATTGATAGGAAAAAACCTCTAATATTCAGGTAAAATTCATCTTTTGAGTAATTTTAAGCATAATAAACATGAAATTTTGCAGACATTGTGTTGCAATGTTGCATACTTATATTCTGCAGCTATTCAGTTTCCTCCATTCTTTTAACATTGAAATTTTGTTTTACAATACTGTGGAATCACTTTAATTCGTGGGGACCAATGTTCGTGGGTAACCAAAATTTTGCTTGTTCGTGGGTAATTCATAAATAATTAATGCAAACAGCACGATATTTATAAAGATTAAAAGGAAAATAAAACATGTTCGTCAGGATGTTAATTCGTGTGTAAAAGTGACCCTCGAAATCCATGAACATTGGTCCCCCACGAACAATGATGATTCCACAGTATAATGATGGAATTTCACAAAAAGTATAATTTCATTTTATAGTATATATTGTGGTATATTAATGATAAGAGGATGGGTCCCTGAGTCTATGCCATACGTTACACTAAAGTGCAATCTTTGCTGTTTTATTCCAACCATTTGGGTTTGTTTGAACTTGGATTAACATTCCACCTCCCTTTGAATCACCCATGAAATGACAAATCATGGTTCATTACAATTTACTTACATTCCTATACTTATCCACATTCAAAGCCCGGAAATCGCTGCAAAGTTGTAAACCACTGATTGCATTAGGTGAAAGACTAGGAGTGCTAGCAAACAGCTGATGAAAAGGAAAGATGAAGCATGTGGTCTTTAAGATCAGATGAGAAGAAGCACATTTGACGTATTGCCTTTGGAGTTGATTGGTAATACTTAAGTAAACAATTGATTTACACAAATGCTGCATCAATCAATTTAAGCTTTGATGAAGACAAAACGGTTACAATATGTTTTGTTTACATGAATTGACCAAGGTTGAATTTTGTTACTGCAAAGTGAAGGCATTTAAGCTGTACATATGCTGTATTAATAAGTGAATTTCTCATTTATTTTGGATAAGAGCACTGCCCTTTCAAAATATTGATGGTCATGTTAAATGTTTCAAGCTGAATTTATAAAGTAAACAATTGGCAAAAGTGTAAAAGGCCTGCAGACTGTTTGCAGAACATGTTTAGGCTGCCTAATGTTAATTCTAAGTTTAACGTCACCTCAAAAATTCAAAACCTACGAGGGAGGGAGGGGAAAAATAAACAATAAAAAAAATTTAAACACATGTGTATTTATAGAAAATAACCAATTAAATCCACTATTTCACACATTGAATACACATTGTATAATATTCAAGTCAAAGTAAATTGAAATCACCCAATTTAGTGACCAAAAAAGTAATATGTCAAAGTAGATACATTGTAGGATTTGATTTTTAGTCCCAAGTAAATTTTTTCCCCTTCATATGGGTTTCTGCAAATACACCATGCAGATAAGGTGAGCAGAGGAGTGGCTTGCGATGACATATCTTTTACTTTAAATCCGGATTTTTTTATAAAACGGCAATTTCGCTGAAACCTACTTGCGCGGGTGTCAGACGTTAAACGTAGAATTAACTTGAGGCAGCCTTAGCAATAAAAAACCCAGACAGGGAATAGGGGAGGGAGAACCACTTTGAGCGATGAATGTGGAGTGGGCAAATCATAAAATAGTGACCTTCACCTTTGACCCTTGACAATAGATAGGGTTCATCCTCTCTCCATGGGCAACATTTGTGGAAGGTTTGATCGATCTCTTATGAATGATGTGTCTTCTATCGTGTTCACAAGATTTTTTACGCAATAGTCAGTCATGACCTTGACCTCAACAACCAATAGGGTTCATCCACTCTCCATGGGCTATATTTGTGGAAGGTTTGATGGATGTATCTTCTGTATCGTGTTCACAAGGTTCGATCTAGACAAACACACATACACACAGCTGCATTGACGCACGGCAGCAACGATATACATGTATCCTCTCCACAACTAGTTGTGAGGAGATAAATATAATACATTATGTTTCATTCATTTTGAAGACCCATTTTTGCTCTGCTTCTTTTTTTAGTGATGCCATTAAAATGAGAAAAAACCGTAACAAACAAAAACCCCACCTACAAATGCACCTTAATTTTGAGACTCGGATTGATTTGTAAGACCTGTTGTTTGCTGTATGAGGTGGGCACAGAAACTTGAAATTAAAAAAAGATAAATCAATTGACAACCAGGATCTTCAGTCAGAGAAGAAAGTTTACTTTGTTTGATTATTGTGGTTTTGTGACTCAGGTTTCTGAATGAAATTTCTACCTGGAAGAGCTGCACATCGGGACATGCAGGTGATTAAGTTGTCCGCATGTTATCAGCTCTTGGCAGTGGTGAATCTGATTAATAGGTTTATATTTGCACTAATGGAGTTTGCACGTGCAGCCAGGTAGGAGACCAATGTATAGGTACATGTCAGAACTGAAGTGGGGTGCAGTGCTTAGAAAGTGTTATTTTAATGGGGATTTAACCATTAGTCAGATTTTAAATGATAAGTATGATTTAGGGGGGAATCAGGTAGGAGAGGGTGGGGCTGCATGAGCTAGTGCAAGAAGTGTAGCATGCAGTATTGGGGGGGAAAGAAAAGAAAGGTGAGTGTTTTGGTCATTGCTGTGAAATGCAAACAGAAATTGGGGTATCGACAGATGACAATATATCTATATAAGGTATTGTATCTGTTAAAGATTCTGGTAACTACTAGTACATATATACAATATTTTTAAAATAGCTGGTATTTTGCCACAAGCTAGAATGCTAATATGATGCTGCCAGACTAATAAATATACCCTCAGTTTTGAGGATGTATACTGGAACTACCCTGTCTGTTCTTGAACATAATTTGTCCAGAGTATATGTATTGAGAAGATTTGATTAAAACTAATGTTATATGAATTATGAAGTTGTGCACTTGCTGTTTTGAATAAGATTTTTAGGTCACCTGAGTCACTCAAGTGACATATTGCAATTAGTTTGTATTGTCCATTAACAACAAACAACTTCTTAAAAACTATTGGGTCAATCTTGACCAAATTTTGGTGTGTTGCACCAATTTGGTAATTCATGACCCCCCCCCCCCCCCCCCCCCCCCCTTCCCCACTGCAAGGGCCTTAATTGTAAAATTGATGTATTTCTTTGAAAATCTTCTTTACTCCTGGCATATCGGAGGAAAAAAATAAGTACATGACGAACAGTGATCAATCTCGTAAGTCCCTATTAATAGAATACAAAAACAAGAGTTTGGGCAAACACTGACCCCTGGACACACCAGAGGTGGATCAAGTGTCTATGAGGGATAAGGCATCCCCTGTTGACGGTCACACGCGGCGTGAGCCCATTGTCTTGATTAGGTAAACGAGTAATCCGTTAGTTAAATCCATGTAAGAAAAATGGCTTAACATGAATAATGAGCCAGGAAGCCCCTACCAAATTGTTAAATTTCATGACCCCGGGGGTAGGGGTTCTTGAGCTAGAGGGTGGCCAGATTATATTATAGTCTGACATATAAGTGCAAATATAATACCTTTTTGTTTTTAATCTTCTCAACTTTTTTGCATATTGAGAAAAACTGAGTACATGATAGTATGATAAGTCATGATGAGCAAGGAAGCCTCTACAAAATTGTAAATTCCATGACCATAGATTAGAGGTAGGGGTTCTTGTGCTAGGGCTGGCCATACATGTCATATAGTAAAAATGCATTTTTAGGTCACCTGAGTAAACTCAATTGTTCTTCGTCCGTCGTCGTGCGACGTGCTCGTCGTTAACAATTGAACATTTTTAATACTTCTTCTGATACTACCAGTCAATTCTTTTCAAATTTGGTATGAAGCATCTTTGGGACAAGGGCACATAAATTGTAAATTTCAGGTCTCTTGCACCCCTGGGCCTTGGGGGCGGGGCAAAAACTGCCCAAAAGTGACTAATTTCCAAAAATCTTTCTAACAAACCGCACGTCTGAGAGAAACCAAATGCATAGTGATGTAGAGCAGGAAGGCCTTTTACCAAAATTGTAAATTTGGTGATCCCGGGGTAGGGGTTCTGACCCAGGGCGGGGCCAAACTTGGTACATAGTGTTTATATGTAAACATTTGAAAAGCATCTTCTTTAATTGCTATTGATATTATGTGAAGCTAAATGGATATTTTAATATGAATAGGGAGCCTTTTATTCAAAATTGTAAATTGTTCATGATCCTAGGGGTAGGTTTTAGTATTATGGTGGGGCCAAAATTTCGTTGATGAAATGTGTAACAATTGAAACATTTTTAACTTCTTCTTGATAACCACCAGTCCAATTCTTTTCAAATTTGGTATGAAGCATCTTTGGGACAAGGGGCACATAAATTTTAAATTTCAGTCTCTTGCACCTTCGGGTCTTGGGGGCGGGGAAAAAACTGCCCAAAAGTGACCAATTTTCAAAACCTTCTCTTCTTAACAACCGCACATGTCTGAGAGAAACCAAATGCATAGTGATGTAGAGCAGGAAGGCTTTACAAAATTGTAAATTTGGTGATCCCGGGTGGGGTAGGGGTTCTGACACTGGGAGGGGAGGGGGGGGCAAACTTGGTACATAGTGTTTATATGTAAACATTTGAAGGATCTTTTTCAATGCTATTGATATTTATGTGAAAGTAAATGAATATTTGGAATGAGAAGGGAGCCTTTTATCATAATTATACCCCCCCATGACAACAAGTTGGGGGGGGGGGGGGTGTTACTGGAATCAGTTTGTCTTGTCATCCGTCTGTAGACAGAATGGTTCCCAGACTTTCCACCTAGAGTCACCATATCATTGCATATGTGCTTACCCTGGGACAAAGGTGTTTCCTATTGAATTCGGGGTCAAACGTGCAAAGGTCAAGCACACTGGACATCGAAGTAGTGATATTGTGTCTGGGCTCAAGAGCATTATCATTCTGCCTAGAGTCACTATATCATACATCATGTGACTACTCATGGGACAGATATATGGGGTCAAAAGATCAAAGGTCAAGTGCACTGGACATCAAGGTAGCAATATGGTTTCCGGGTTCCAGAGCATTATCCTTCTACCTAGAGGTCACTATATTCAACATATATACTACTCATGAGATGAAGATGTTCTTTATTGAATTTGGGTCCAAAAGTCAAGCTCACTGGACATTAAAGTAGCAATATGGTTTTCATTTAAAATTCTGAAAATCGTGTGAAATTGAATATGATAATCTTCTTGTGTAGTATGAATAGGAATCATATGCATATATTGAAAGATATTAACATGGGAAGAAATACTCTGCCATATGAGAGCTAAGAAATGCAATATGAGACTCACCTGTGATGGGCTATGGATACTTAGGTGACCGCTAAGGCCTGTGGGCCTCTTGTATCTTTCAAAATTCTTTTTTACTTCTGGGTATTGGGGGGGGGGGGGGGGGGGACTTGAGTTACATGTGTACGATGAGCGAGGATGTTCTAAAAATGTAAATTTCATGACCTTTTGGGGGTAGGGGTTCTAGAGCATGACCATATATATATTAGGTTAACATTGCCTCCCTCCTTCACTATGTGTTGTTTTCATGCAGAGAACAAAATCTTTGGTCATTTAAACAGTGATTAAATGTTTAAGAGTCAGTTAAAGTAAATGTAAAATATCAGTTTTAACACTTTACAAAACCTCTTGATGTCAAGTAAATGGACGCAAGGCAAGAACTTGTACATGTAGTAAATTATATTCTGAAGTGGGCATTGCTTACACTGTGGTAGTGGCGGGCTTCGCAGATCATGCAAGTTTATGCTGTAGACTACCTACAATCATCTTACACAATACAATAAAGTGGGATTGTTAAGTCAAAAAATGATGTTATAGGTCCCATAGATTAGAATTAGTGTTCAGTGAAGCAGAAAAGTTGATGTAGAAAGGAAATATAATAATAACTAAAATCTATATAGGTGATTGTAAGGACCCCTGATGCATCTTTCTTGAAGAGGAACAAAGAAATAAAATAAGGGGGGGGGGAGTTGCATACACTTTCCTTTCTTTCTTTTTTTTTGGTTTTTCTTGTTGGGACGATTATCATTAGAGATACATTTAGATGAAGTGCCCAAGTTAGATGACAAGGTTGAGCCAATAATAAACCATTTGAGTTGAAATGCTGTTTTTGTTATTTGATTTGGGAAGCCAAGAATTAACAGTCATTGCAAGTATGGCTGTTTTTTGGTGAGGATGGGGTGTCCCCATAAATTCAGGTTGGGTAAACCTACCCATTTCAAAATTATGATTGAAACGTGTATTTTGAAATTTAGAAATACAGTACTTATGTAACTGTCTGACCTGATATTTGCTACTGTACTGGAACATTTAATAAATTAATCAATGAAATTATTCAGGTTCTTGATAAATATTCTCAGATAAGGTGTTAGTTGATATAGATATTTCCTGGCTCTCAGGAGATAACTGCTAAGCTAGGCTATAGTGAAAGTTGTTAACTGCTCCATAAAATCAGATAAGAGTTACATTTATATTCTAAAGTCTGATCATAATGTTTGAGATCCTCAGCAACTAGAATCATATTGAAAACTGTCAGTCAGGAAAATTTTATTTAATTTATACCTGCTTTGATAAATTGGCAGTTTTACACCAGATAATACAGTAAATGACCAAAAGCAAGGGCATCAGATGGCTAGGTAGATCTGAAGCAGGGGGGAGGGAACCAATTATCTGCATTAGAAGTTTGAGGGGGATTTCTTCCTGATGGCAAGATGATATTGGGAATTGGCAATTTCCAGTTACACATGCTATCGGCACATGCTTTTGGCACATGCACAGTTTTCATTTAGCATTTACTATGGTGGAAATAATTTGGAAAAAATGGGAAGTTGATGCTCACTTGTGGAAATGGTGCCTGTTGTAATAATATCATGGTATGTCCTTGTTAATCAGATTTTATATATCACTAAATACAGTATGCTAACTAATCTATGTATACTTGGTACTACATGTGCATTATATGGTACTGTACATTTGTTGCAAGAATTTAAGTTTCAGGAAATTTTTTTCAATAACACGTATATATGTTCTTATCCACTTGAGTGTTTGTGGAACTTTTGAGATACAGTGTAATTGATATGTATACAGTATGAAATCAGATTTGTTTGCATATAGGAAACGGCTTTTGGTCGATGGTTTATTCTATAACCCTGGGGGGTAAAGTAATCCAAACTTATGTCAAAGCCGACTTTGTACCATAACATACCGTGGGGGCCACTATAATTACAATTACAATGACCAATGCTTTTGAAGTAGACATAAGCTAGCTTAATTATAGCCCTCATACTCTTAATTATTAGCTATATGCTGTTTGAGTTTACTTGACCCTACCCACTTTTTCTAATTCTTTGGAAATTTACAAAATAAAAAAAAAAATAAAAAACTAATTTGAATTTAATTTCAATCTATTACATTTACAGAAAAAATTAGAGTAAGTACCTAAAGTAGTTGTTATTTGAAATATCTACTCCCAATGGTATAACAGCTAAGATGCATTGAGAAAATTGTTGCGGGGGATGGTTGTACTTAAATGTACTTTTTTTGCCCAAAAATGGGATTGCAGCCTCAATTGTTGGAAAATAAAACATTGGTTGTTCATCTTTCTAATCCCTATTTTATATCACAAATTTATACAAGTGCATGTGAAATGATCTCTTGCTGATTATTATTGCTACTGCACGTCAATAGGATTGAGGAATTTTTAGAAATGAGCAGGTGTGTTACAAACTCCAAACCATATGGGGTAATGCCTGAAAAAGTTGATTATCAATAACGAGTAATCAGTTAGAGTGCAGACAAACTTTTTGAATTATAATGGATGTGGTCTGATAGATAGCAGTTATTAATCGATTAGATTTTGTTTATAAGGCCACGGCTAGTAGTTGAGCTTTATTTGTCACGCTAACTGATATGATGGAGTTAGCTACTTGTTCATTAGTCATCACGTTATCTAGGAAATATTAGCAGCCATCGACTTGAATTGGTTGGCTAGTCTTAGATAAGAGAAGTCAGTGTTAACCGTATCCCCAACTAGGTTGGACTCCAAGAAAATCCCTGTGTTAACATTAATACTCGTATGATCTATCCATTTTTTTTCATTTTTATCACATATGTGTACCCTTTGAATCCATTTGAATATCACTTATGGATTATTTTTCAGTATCACCACAGTATGATTCCCTATACACCGCGTGAGGTGAGAACTAGGATGTGAGCTGGTGAATTCTCGGAAAGTACCTAGTAAGGTCGATTATTATTAGAGATGGATTGGATTGTAAGTGAAAAAATGATGTTGATAAATTTTCAAATTTGAAAAACAATAAAATTGTATATGAGTTGTTGAGAATTGTTAAGATCGAAAAGGCCTGTCATTTTCAAATATCGGTACGCTATCTTATCTTTGAAAGTCAAAATGTACCCCCCTTCGTCCTGAAACTGAATCGGTGTACTTCGTAATCTTCTGATTGTTGAAAATCTGATATTACGCACCTCAAGAAAGCGTAGACAAATTAAATTATCATTGTGGCACGTATTGTATGGTTTCTTTTATTATATTTGGTATATCAACTTTCAGTCTCCATTCATCCTATTGGGCCCGAACTCGCCGCTGGCGGGGTTATGCTAATCTACCAGCACTAGCATCTTGCTCTGAGACAAATTCATCCTGAGATAAGATGGCAGAAACCAATACCAATTCACAATAATAGCTGCACGACCTCATTGAACAGGAAACATAAAAACTGCCAAATGTACAGATATCTCCATGACTGAATCGCGAATAACAATCAAAATGGAGAAACAAAAACATGCTTCGGTCATTTTATACTGTCATACTGGATTGCTAATATTTTTACACAATTTCTATGTAATTATGGGTTCCCTAAAATGTATTTGTGGTTTCTCTCATTAGAATAATGTCTCGATTAAGAACATTGCGATCTGTCACTGGTTCTTATTTTTAAAAAAATTTGCCAGGACGAACGGTATGTGATGTTAGGTGCCGGTATGTTAACGATGGCGTAGTAATTCGGACATAAGGTAATACAAAGAGAAGTTGAATCCTTATTCATAGCCTTAGTTGGATAAAATAAAATGTATAAAAGGAAGGAATCTCCCATTGGTTGTGGTTTGATATGTGATTTCCAATTCGTGGTTTTCTATCCCCCTTGCAAGTCTCGGGATTAGCAGACGACACAATCCGTGTGGAATATATCATTCATATCAAAACCATGGAGATCCTATATTTATTCACTTTAGTCAACTTAGTTGTATCGAGATATAATTTCAGAGATATATATATTTTTTTTTTTTTTTTTTTTTTTTTTTTTTTTTAAGACCTTATTTCCCTGTCATGTAAATCCACATTTAGACAGAATTCACAGCTATAACCTAGTGGTTTCAGTAACTTATATAAATCATAATTGTAAGACTGGATATATATGGATTTTTCCATTATTGCGTATGCTTATAAACAATGAAATTTCTATCAACT
>CAJDSM010023169.1:1058-11651 GCA_903981925.1 Ostrea lurida
GGTATTAACCAGTCATTGTACACAGCCTGCTGTGTGGGCGACACGGGGTATGTACACCTGTCAGACTGTAACAGCCTGACTGTGGGTGACACGGGGTATGTAACCACTTCAATGTAACAAGCCTGCTGCGGAGAGGTACACAGAAGTATGTAACCAGCGATTGTAACATCCTGCTGTGGGCGACACAGGGCTATTAACCAGTCAGATGTAACAGCCTGCTGTGGGTGACAGGGGTAATGTAACAGTTCCGATGACGCTGCTGGTGGGTGACACGGGTAGATTAACCAGTAGATGTAACAGCTGTTGGTGGGCGACACGGGGTATTGTAACCTGTCAGATGTAATCAGCCTGCTTGGGGGCGACACGGGGTATGTCCAGTCAGATGTAACAGCCTGCGTTGTGGCGCGACACAGGGTATGTAACCGAGTCCAGATGTAACAGCCATCGACACCAAAATTGTACTGGCAAACACATATGAGTTTCAAGCAATGTCATGGTATGATTTTCTGAGAGGAGAGAAAGAGAGAGAGAGAGTGATTATGTAAAGCCTTAGGTCATCTTATGAGTTCCAACTATTAATTTTATTGTTCATACCCGGATAAATGTATAGTGCTCCCACTGCTACTATTGCTAATTGCCATATTGCCCCCCCCCCCCCCCCATTATCCATTATGTTATAATGCCCCCCCGCATATCACCAAATAATTTCAAAGTCCCATTTTCCTTACTTTGTAAAACCCCATTATATAAACCCACATTCCTTTATCTGCCAACAGTCATCATGGTGTGTATGTTGTGCATCTTTCTACTCAAGAATGCATAGTTTCTTCATTTTTCTTGGAAACAACTTGAAGATAAATGATTCCAAGCAAAACATGTGACTGATCACTCAATGATTTAGCTGTAGTAAGATGGCAGTGACTGTGTAATTCTATTTTTAGCTATGGTAAGATGACTTTGAATATAATTCTTATTTAGCTGTGGGTAGGATGACAATATGTAACTTCTATTATCAGCTATCGCGTAAGAATCTTAAATATTATAATTTATTTCAGCTATGTAAAATGACTTTAAATATTATTTTTAGCTGTGGTAAGACGACTGTGTGTCAGTTATTGGCCAGACTACAGAGCAGTGACCTACATTCCATCAATTGTCACCTCCACACGGAGAGCGCTGATTTCCTGGGCGGGCTTCGACCATGTCGATCTCATCACGAGGGGGTAAGTTACTTCGATAGAACTTTCACACTGTAGATCTCATCACAAGGGGGTAAGTTACCTCGATAGAACTTTCACCCTGTAGATCTCATCACGAGGGGTAATAATCTCAATAGAACTGTCACCTCTACACGGAGAGTGTTGATTTTCTGGGCGGGTTTCGACCGTGCACATCTCATCATGAGGGGGTAATTTACCTCACTAGTCTGTAGAACTGCAACAGTGCAGATTTCATCACGAGAGGCAAGGTAACCTTGTAGAGATGACAGTGAGACCTTGAAGGACTGAATGCTAGGCAGTAGGGGTGTAATTGTTATGAAAAATTTCACTGAAGTGATGCAGTGAGTAAAAGGCCTTATGAGATGGTGACTTGACATATAATATTATTTACCTTGTGAATAGTTTGTAATATGTACTGGAAGACATTTTTTTGTCAAATTACATGTATATTTAAACTGTTGAGAACTTGTGTGGCTATCATTACATTTGTTGAGGATATCAAAGTCAATTAGCATTTATTGGAAAATTAATGTACATGTAAAATAAACGTAGTATCCTTTAAACAGGACTTAGACAGCCCTAAGAAATTATTTGAGTGGGTGGACGGTCCGCTTGTGAAGGCGATGAAGCATGGAGACATGTTCCTGATCGATGAGATCTCATTGGCTGACGACTCGGTGCTAGAAAGACTAAACAGCGTGCTGGAACCCGAGCGCACTCTCCTAATGGCGGAGAAAGGCGGGGGAGATGGACGGGAAAATCAGGTGGAAGTCGTCAGGGACGGCGGATCAGTGTTTCCTCCACGATGAATCCCGGCGGAGACTTCGGAAGAAGAGGAGGTACTGTTTCATTATCGTACGAAAACTTTGATTTTATATCCCTAGATGAAATATAACGATAAGCCTGAATTGAAACTCTAATTGGGCATCAAACACATAATTTTCTAGGTAGCACTACAGTTTTGACCCACATACATGACTAGAGGATAAATTTGTAACTCGGCATGAACCCACCTCTGTTTTTTGCATTATTCAAAGGAAAGTCATTGCTGTACTGAAATTGAAAATCTCTTCAAAACATCTTATTGGTACATTTCATTTAGCAATGGCAATATAATTTGTTTCTTCATTAGGTAATAGAAATTCCATGTAAATACACAAAATCATTCTCAGTTTGATGCATCCAAAATCTTGGCTCTCATGATTCAATAATCTAAAATGTTCCAATTCATGAGACTATTCCATTCCAGTATATAGTCTATTAGCATTGTTGATTTGGAGGAAATTGGGGATGTGTCTTTGTAATGATTATGCTTATTGACTTAGACAAGTTGAGAATCGTGTCCTAATTGTGTGGCTATTTTAGACAAGTTGAGAAATCGTGTCCTAATTGTGTGGTCTATTTTTAAACAAGTTGAGAAATCGTGTCCTAACTGTGTGGTCTATTTTTAACAGCTGTCTCTCGACAAGTTGAGAAATCGTGTCCTAATTGAGTGTCTATTTTTAACAGTTGTCGCCGGCTCTCAGGAACCGGTTCACAGAATCTGGTGTCCACAGACCACGCGACCGCAGGGACTGATTCACATCATCGAACAACCTGTCGCCGGGATTTACTCGGTAACAGGAGACGGGACCAGCGGAGTGGGCGGGTCATCATGGACTTTTGTGGACTGGTTTCTAACAAGACCTGGGCAAAAGGTAAGATTTAGTCTTACTAGTATTCAACAACGACTGCAAGAGGTCAAGATTAGTCTTACTATATTCACAACGACCTGGGCAAGAGGTCAAGATTTAGTCTTGCTAGTAACGAACAAGAGAGTTGATGCTGTAAATGTACAAAACAATTGTATATTAATATATGAATGTAAAGGGATATTTCACTTCACATACTAGCTTGTGAATTGATCAGTGTTGTTAACACACCCGAGTCACTCAGCTTCCTATTTATTGACCATTTTTCAAATTCTTCCCTACAGCTGCGCATGTAAGAGAACTAATCACATACTGTAAACATATTATATTGAATGTGTATGATAATAATAGCAGAAGTTTGATTTTCTTCCATTGAATACGGACTTAAATTTAGCAGATCCGATGTTCTCTCCCTTTCTGTCGTCATAATGATCAATACATGCTGCATGCCCCCTGTTGGCGTGTACTTGATTTAGCGGATTATTCTTCTGCCAAAATTGCAAAAATAAATGATCCTGTAAAATATATTATTTACAGAAGTCATGTTGAGCAGAAGACTTCTACTGAAGTTTTGTAAAATTCCTGATCCAGAGTTCATTTTTTGACGCCATGGCAATAACTTGCCATTTTGTTGTTTTTATTAAAATTAGCTATTGAGTGTTAAATCTAACATAGATATACGGACTGAACAAGGAAAATTATTATAGACTTAAAATTCATATCCTTGGGCTCGAGATACTTTTAACTAATACCCAGGTGAGTGATACGTCCTGTGGGCTCTTGTTATAGTGATAGTACTGCTATTGAACGGAAGTTGTGAAACTGAGAATAGATTAGAATAATTAGAAGGCATGATTTTCTTATTTCAGTGCGACGGTGAGCATTCGAGATTCCTGTCTGGGTCATTTATCAAAACACTGCTCCATCAAGATTACTCCGGATGCCATGAAACAGAACCCGGATATAACCAGTTTGAACAGCTTGTAGCTTTGATCCCATGGAGCTTGTCTGGTGTTTCTGGATGGGCTGGGAGCAGGTACTGTGAGACAGATTATAAAGTCCCTCTATGAGTTTCCTAGGATACGCAGTAAACTGAGTTTTGTCATGTCTCAAAAGTTACACTGAAATGAAAATTTTGATGAAGAAGGGAATAAGGTTAAAAACTCGTCTTAAAAATGTTCACCCCTAGCCTGGTGGTTACAACCCTAGCCTGGTGTTAAAAACTTTAGCATAATTATTCATACCTCAAACTCGTACACGGTGCTGATATAGTTTATCTATGCACAGCCATGTTTGTTTTTGAGTATGACTGATAGCAAACCCGAAGCATACAAAAGTCTTCAGCATGTACTAAAACATCATTTAAATGTGTGGGGGCAATTTTTGAGGATTGCTGAATTTTCATGAGTTCATGAATTGTTTTAAATGAGTTTGTAGTAGTTACGGCTATACGGACCATGGAATATCGGCCTAGGATAGTCGTGGTTAAAGCACCTGACTAGTAATGTAGGGGTCCCGGGTTCAATTACGGTCAGCCACTTATTTTCTCATTCTCTCCTTCCTGTTCCAAATTCATGGGGACATAATTTTTGTGGATTTATATATCGGTAAGAAGATAACTGGTTGAGATGTAAATTTGTGGTGAGGGAGACCATGAATTCCACGAAAATTGAGCACCACAGATTCTAATGATTCACGTTACTCAATTGAGTGTGAGAATGATTTGATCAAAGTTGAACAATTAAAAGTACAAGTTTGAATATAAAAACATGCTCAACAAAGTTTTATAACCTCCAGGCCAGAAGACCAGACATAGTGCAACTGACCTACAATCGGGCAAGAGCTGAAGTTTAAACTTAACTGAATTGATTAAATTTTCCATCATCTGTAAATGCTCTGTCTGTTTTTTTTCTCAGAAACACCAGTAGAGCCGTGATCAGGGTCATGTACCTTAAGATCTTGCCTTCTCTCATCTCGTTCACTAATCACCCAGACAACTCACCAGTCACATACCTGAAATTCTCGCCGTATTGGACAAGGATCGTGAGATTCCAGACGGAAACGTGAAGTGAACCTGAGATCTCTGTATCAGCCTTACACAGCATTAGTCTAGGTATATATAAAAAACTTACAGCATCAGTGAGGTATGGTCACAAATAAACAACTTACAGCATCAGTCGAGGTATATTCTCACACAATAAACAAACTTAAGCATCAGTCGAGGGTAATTCTCACACATTTAAACAAACTTACAGCAGTCAGTCGAGGTAATTCTCAAACACATAAACAACTTACAGCAAAGTCGACAAACTTACAGCATTCAGACCGACAAACTTACAGCCTTACCATAAGCAAGAACAATCATAGCTGCTACATTTTGAACAAGTTCTCCAAACTCTGTGTAACATGAAGCAGTTCACTAATCGTGTAACATGAAGCGTAACATAATCGTGCTTGCTGTTGCTTAACTTGTGTTGATTATGAAAACAAAGGATTTTAAAATGTTGACAAATTGATTTTCACACTTCGTTTTTAGATATTCCATATTGCATGTATTCCTTAACTTTAGTCTGAGAGATGTTACTAGTATCTTATTATATACATAATAATGTTTAATATAGTTATTATTTAGTTTTCCTGTAAGTGATTTTGTAATTATAACGACACGTGAACTGTGGTGACAGTGAGGTTAGAGAGTGTGTGGATGATAAGTAGTCGCCTCCAGGCCCACACACTGTGTCAATAGCCGAAGACTCTACGCGGGTACAGCTGCCGCCGCCCTCTTGGAAGGATCCGCGGGGTGGGGAAAATCAGTCTGGTTGGCCGCATCGCCAGAGCTGCAGGGAGAGAGTAGTCCGCAATCAACTTGTCTGAGCAGAACTGTGAGTAAAACAAAACCAGCAAAGCGTGGAGAACCAATAAATTTAACATGGCTTAATTGTGCTTTCATATCGAATTATACCTCGTGTTAGAGCCAATAAAACCTGGGAATAGAATTTACTTGATATATTAAAAGTTGATTTTTCTAGTTATGAACACAGTGCAGGTCTTCATGAGATAACACATGTCCTTGACTGTATTTCTGGATGAATGCTGTTGATACGGTTTGTCATTGTAATGACAGGATGTGACGACCGTTTGGGGCCGATTTACGGTAGAAGGGAGAGAAGGTGGGAGGTTTGCATGGAGACGATGCCCTATTGAGGGCGCTGAGCTCGGCACTTGGATAGTGCTGGACGAGGTATCTCGGTGGAAAATTTTGACTGATTGTTGGAATTTTGGATGAATTTTTGTGGAAGGAAAACTTCCAAATTGGATGGTTCTTATTGTTAGAAAAAAACCTACCATGACACACTGTTCCTGTTCTTGTTTGTAGTTAATCTTGGCCTCTCAGTCTGTGTGGATGGGTTTTGAATGCTGTCTGGATCATCGAGCGGAGAGGTTTCTACAGAGCTGGCCAAACCTTCCACATCAGCAATCAGAAACCCGGATATTTCTTGTCAGAACCCGTGAATCAGGGCGGGGCAGGAAGGGGCTGCCCGGTCCTTCTCACTCGTTCACGACGGTACATACTGTGACTCGAATTAAATGTAATTTATCCGGAATTGTGTTCATTCGTGTCAGTGTGCTTCCGTACATAAGATGAATACACCTGTTTATACAGTAAATGTTCTACACAGGACCTGGTATCCTGACTTAGAATGTTGATGTTTTCAGGTTTACATAGAACATTGACTTCAGGACATGCTATTTATAGCCGAGAGATCTATCCAGATATACCAGCAGGCATCTGTCAATAATGGGTGACATTCAATATGCAGGTAATAACAGGTGTATAAAAATCAGCTGTATGATAATGATCACAAGGGAGTTCTTTAGTACAACAGGAAAAACAAGAATAACATTTTGCCTCATTTATTTTCTGCATTTTGTTCCAACACTGCAGTAGATTTGAGGTGGTAGATTAGAATGAGGTTGTGTATTCTCTTTGTAGATTGAGCGAGAGACGATGGCTGAAGGTCGTTGGGGACAGAAAGGAGGACCCTGGGAGTTCAACCTGCGAGATCTGTTCAGGTGGTGTGAACTTCTACTGACGAACCAGCAGGTGAGTGTGGTCTGAAATTCACAGTTGAGTTAATGTAAACAATAATCAAATACAAATAGTATACTGTTACTAATAGATGAAAATCACAAAAATGATAGATTTGTGGATCAACATTTTGTATTGTGTGTACAGTAATTATTGACTTGCGTGTCATGTCATGAAATAAAAAAATTTACCCCCAATATGTATTATGATGTCACTTCCTGTTGATGTTATCCTATCTTGGACATCATTCATTGATCCGGGTTAGAATAGGTCCTTAGCATCCCCTTGCGTGTCGTAAGAAGCGACTGAATAGGGCGGTCATTCGGATGAGACCGCAAAATCTGAGTTCCCGTGTCACAGCAGGTGTGGCACCTAAATTTTCGCACCCTTCACCGGCAATGGGTGAGTTCTCATATGAGTGAAATATTCTCGGTGGGACGTAAACAATAATAAATCAATCAATCAATCGATGTGTTATTTTGTTTGTGAACTGGGAGAGACCTGGATCCCGGGGAGTTTGTTGGATTGTTATATCGCGATCGAATGAGGACGCTGGAGGACAAAGAAAGGGTAAGTATAGATAATGATAACACAGACATGGAAACTATAAATAGACTGACACTATAAATAGTAACAGACACTGGATACCATCAAAAGTACCACACTACTGGATACCATCAAAAGTAGCATAGACACTGGGTGCTATAAATAGTAACACATCCACTGGGGACTATAAATAGTAACACAGACACTGGGTACTATAAAAAGCAACAGAGACACTGGGTACTATAAATAGTAACACATCCACTGGGGACTATAAATAGTAACACAGACACTGGGTACTATAAAAAGCAACAGAGACACTGGGTACTATAAATAGTAACACATCCACTGGGGACTATAAATAGTAACACAGACACTGGGTACTATAAAAAGCAACAGAGACACTGGATACTATAAATAGCAATGCAGACACTGGTTACTATAAATAGTAACACAGACAGTATGAATACTAACAGTCACATACACTGTAAATAGTTACACAATACCTTGTTATGATGATTGATTGACATGTTGAATGTTGTATCCCTTGGATTACTTCCCTTTATCTCCAGTGATTACTGTGTTTAGGTGCTGGATCTGTATGACAGAGTATTCTCCCCTGATAGACCCGCGTATACCTCCACACGACAGGTAGTCATCACAGACTCTCAAGTACAGATAGGTCAGGCCAGTCTGCCCCGGGTAGAGCCTCAGGCCCCCGGCCTCGGGCGTCGGGACGGAAAGTCTGTGTACCTCCTCCATCACAGCCTGGAGCCACTGGAATCCGTGATGAAGATCGTACGGATGAACTGGATGAGTATTATTGTAAGTAGACATTTTAATCTTAACTTTTATAACCCCCAACCCACTCCACATGATCTTGGTTTCCCTCATTGGAGATATACTGACATCAAGTAAATTAGCATTATTTAAAGTTTTGGAGCAGTAATCATTAAAGAAGCGCTTGCAATGGGAAATTATGCATGAAGCTGGCATTCTGTGCATTGTCAATTGTACACATGTTAAATATTTACCCCCCATGAGGCCAGTTGTACACAAATAAAATCAAGTGTCTGTAGTGCTATTTCAGGTTGTGTCAGTCCAAGTGGAAAGTCCCCACCCTAGTACAGTCTGTCACAGCTGAAGCGACAAACAGCGCCATGGATACCACCGAACTTCTGGGAGGATTCGAACAGGTGAGCTAAGTTAGGAGTCGCAGGGAAGACTATTAAATCAGACACGCTGCAGAATAGTGTACATTGTGGCCCCTCGTACATCTTAACACTGTTAGGGCAATGTCATAATGAATAAATTTTATTTCCTTGTGTGGTTTTGTTTAGAATTAGAAAGTGGTTATCCTTGAAATTACGTCACGGAGGTGTTTAATTTGTCCGTGCTTTGTATCCTACTGTATGTTTACTTGACAGTGACTGTCCGTGCTTTGTTTGTTAGTTTCCTACTGTATGTTTACTTACAGTCCGACAAAAAGAGACATGTGGAGGAATACGCCACAGAGTTAGACGAGGTCATGACCTCACTGCTCAATCGTCTCCTTGGTAACCATGATGATGGAGTTGGTGTTCTACAGAAGATAGAGGATGTGAAGAGACTGGCTGCAATCTGGAGACGGTACCTAAAAGTGGGGGAGGGGTACAAAGGTAAGTACTACCAGGAAAGGGGGGGGGAGGGGCAGACTGGAATCTTATTTTGTTCAGTCATACTCTTTAAATTTTTACCTCAATTACAACCCTTACTCTGTATGGATAAGAATACACACAGACAAATGAAGTTGCACAAATGTTCACTGACATTGACAATGGGAGGAAATTGATACAGCATGACAGATCAAATTCTTTCAAATTCCTTCAAATATTTACAAAATAAATGTCACAATAACTTGTAATTTACAGCTTGAGTCATTTAGCTGACATTTTGTACTTCCATGATTTTTTTGTGTTGAGTAGGTAAACAGCTGACAACGACGGAGGAAGCCGCCCAGCAACAGGACAAAATGGACGTCCTGGACGAAGCTTTCCACGCGATCCAGACGAGTTCGGCACCGCAAGATGAAGCCTTCCAGAGGCTGCAGCAGAAGAGGAACAAGGCACTGCATGGGCTGCAGGAGTGGAAGGCGGGGCAGGGGGCGGGGACTTTTGAGTGGATTGACAGCTTGTTGGTCCAGGCCTTACAGAATGGGGAGTGGCTTATGATTGACAATGTCAACTTCTGCAAGTAAGTTTCACAGGGACACAGCATGGATTGCTAGAAACTGTTTTTATGAGGTTTTACTTCATTGTTTTTCTGAAACATCTTGCTCTAAAATGACAAATGTACACAGAGTTTTGATATTTGTGTAGACACTGCTATGTAGGTCACATGTGGAGACTAAACGCAGGCAGATATTTTGTATGTAGTTTAGATCTCTACATCCTGTACATACTGTCAGTCAGATGCTGTATGTGGACTGTTTTATTTTAGCTGGGTTCATATTTTAGCACCTCTGGAGTTCTAAAAGCAGGAGCACCAATTTATATAATAATCAATTTTTGATCATCTAGAAGAAGCTTTAAATCCAGCTCACTTTATAGAAGGCATAAAATCCTTTTGATAATTTCAGTGCCTCTGTTTTGGATCGTTTGAACGCCTTGCTGGAGCCAAATGGAGTCCTGTCCATCAATGAAAGAGGTGTCATGGATGGAGAAATCCCAAGTATTAAGCCTCATTCTGAATTCAGGTGAGAAAATCGTCAAACATTTATTAATAGAAAGACATTCAATAGTGTTCATCATCCAAAACAGGCATGACATTCTGTATCTCGTCAATTCCATGTTTTTGTTGTAGATTGTTTTTGACTATGGATCCCAAGTTTGGCGAGATTTCTCGAGCAATGAGGAACCGCGGGGTGGAGATTTATATCCCAGGGGAGGTCAGAAATAGTTAACTCGATGGTCAAAGGATGAAGCATAACAAAGTCAATTAGAAGTAGATGTATAATTAAATATGTATTCTTTGCAAGACTGCAAATTTTGTCCCATTGGTGGAATTTCCC
>CAJDSM010023170.1:0-23974 GCA_903981925.1 Ostrea lurida
CAGAACGCACGGAAAAATGGTTAAGTAGAACGATTCAGGGACTGTACGGTTTATATCAAAATAGTAGAGAAGGCTCTCACCTTGTGGTCATTCTATTTGCAGTGACAGCGACATCTAGTGAGGAACCAAACAAGGGGAGATCACTCTCACCATCACTCAGCAGCCCTTTCCTATATGATAGACCTGTAAGTGAAATAGAGATCTTATGAAATGTGTTGGAAAGATGTGTCTGTTTCACAATAATCTTCTCTTCTACAATATGTCAGGAAACCCTTTTGCTGAGCTAGAAGATAATGCTAGTCACTTGACATAAATACGTCTAGTATTTCTAACGACGCAAACTTTACAATGTCAATGATGTAATTATGTACATGTGACTTCTCATGAATCCTTTACAAGAATCACAAATTCAAGTCCAAAGAAAAACTCCGTTTTCATAGTCTGGTCTCATAGTCTGGTTTCATAGCCTCATCGATTTTCATCAGATGCATTTTATCTGGACAGGAGAAAATACCTAGGACAAGCTGAATCAAAATTGGAACCCAGGCCCCCTGAATTATTTAGCCAGGAGCTTTACCAGCTGTTTGGCCAACAGCATTCAAATTCCAGCCTGGTCAGTTCAATTTCCTCCCTTTCTATAACACAATGATAGCTGAAGGGATTATTATCTACTTTTGGAAAATCTATAATAATTATACCTCTTTGATTTGAAATAAGAACAGATTGAAACCAACTGCTGTATCAAGAATCTGTGCCTGTGATGGGATATCAAGGTCGTGGAATGTCAAGTCGTGGAATGTCAAGGTCGTGGGATATCAAGGTCATGGAATATCAAGGTTGTGGAATGTCAAGGTCGTGGAATTTCAAAGCTACATACAATTAGCGACAGAGGTGGTCATAATAAGTACGTTAACAACAACCTCATGAACTCAGTATCTTCAACAGTTCTTGTCTACAGAGGTAAATACTTCTCATCACTTCGTAAAATGACACAGAAAATCTAGTATTAACAAGTCTAAGACTTTCCATCATTTTATGAGAATTGTAAAAGCAACAACCTGTTTGATGCTCTTTATGTGTTATTCTTGTATGGATGATCTCATGTGTCAAATACATATAGTCTAAGAAATCTTCCCCAATCAGTGGGATCAAAAGCATCTGTAAATTTATTGATACAACAGTCAATCAGTTAACTTTCTTACCAAATCACTAGAGTTCTTTTTCTTACCAAGCCATGCGAGTTCTTTGAACAGATCGCTCAGTGCTTTCCTCTTCTTTTGCCCGATGTGTTTTGCCTCAGACTTTTGTTTTTCTTTGTCAGCACTCTATAAAACCAATGAATTTTGTGACGTTAATCAATTATTATGTTATGAAATCAATTAAAGTCATCTACAAATATAAATATCAAGACCTACAGTGTATAAAATCAATCAATCTCATCAATGGAACTAAGTACATCTACAACCATACTTACCTGTGACACCTCTAGCTGTTGAAGCTCTTCAATAGATTCAATGATTTCTCCTAGTAACACAAACAAAAACACATTTAATGAACGTCTACAGAAAACATCGATTTTCAGAGTTTTTAAACTTTAACTTTGTATACAATTATGTGAAATATTATTCCAATCCATGCACCCAGTAAAAAGTTTATTGGCCTGGACAAGGTTTCAAACCATTATGTGCATAGTGACCTTTGATCAATAACCTTGGCTCAAGGTCATGACACTTCCTTGGGTCCAGGGCAACAATTCTAAGAAATATTGTTTAAATCTACAGAGGGTTTCAGAAAGGACAGACGCCGGATGAACAGCTGTTGTAAATATAAATCTGACAACACGTCTGTCGTATATATATAATTATGTACAGTCGAACCTCGTTATCTAGTCTGAACCTCGTCCTTACCTCTCGAACTGCGTGGACGAGAAAAGTTCGAGATATCCGGGGGTTCGAGATTATCCGAAGTTTTGACTTCCAACTATCAGGTTTAGTTCTTTGACATTACCCTCAGTAATCGCTTTTGGCCAGACGTATCATTTTCACATCGTTAATTTGAATCGAAACATTTTTCAGCATGTTGAAAGCGTGTTGCATGAGGACATCGTATTTTCTCGGGCCGATGACGCTTTTGATAGGTCACAATTCTCTCAACATCCATTTACTGCTTGAAATTTAGTTTTCTTTATAGGATGAACTTTTCAATTCCGTCAACACCTCACGAATAATTCCAAAACAATCCCCCCGGAACATAAATCTTTTTTAATTGATTAAATTATTGACCAGGTTTTTTATGTAAGTTTGTACGTTTGTTTAAGCTAGATTAATGAGTAATATGGATCCAGCGTGGATTTAAACCACACTTACACAAACAAGCGCGGAGCTGATGAATATGTCTTAGATCCAAGGCTCAGCTAATTGCACGCGCCCGGCAGGTGTATTACCCATAACCGCTATATCAATTTACACGTCTCATTTGATTGGAGCTACTCGACAGATCATTGCTTATGTTTCGCAGACCGGAACAAATTAGATGCGAGATTTGACATAACCACGGTAAAAATTTGTGCTTGGGGACTAAAAGTACTTCGAGAATAACCGGCTATTCGAGAAATTTACCGTTGAATTCGAGATATCGAAAAGGTTTTAAAATTCATTATATATAGAAAATACAGGCCGGGGACCGCACTCAGTTCGACTAATCCGGAGCATGTTCGACATAATCCGAGTTCGAGGATACCGACGAGTAACCTGTATATATATCTGTCGTGACGATGCTAACTCCTTCCCCTCTGCTTATGACTTTAATTCCATTAAAACAAATGTCTCCCTAGTAGATTGTTGACGTCTCATGATAAGTCCATTATTTTTCTCATGACTGTATACTCATCAAGCCTGTCAAGTCCTGTGATCAAGTCTTAACCAATTGCCATTATTTATAACCTGTTAATTCATCAAGTCTGACAATATTCTTGATTATTTTTACCCGTTATAACTTCATCAAGTCGACAATTATCTTTGATTATTTTTTACCGTTTATTTCAATCGAGTCTTGGACAATATCATTGATTATTTCTTTTACCTGAAACTCGTCGAGGTCTACAATAAGCTGGTTGAACTCGAGTTTCTTCGTGAGCGACTCAATGTTTACACACTTTGACAGACAGCCGACCAAGTCGCTGTATAAATTCCACGCAGGAAAGAGGCCTTGGTCTTGTTGTGAGGGGACTGTAACACAAAGCATTCGAAATGTATCAACAGAAGAAATGTTTCTCTATTTTACCCGTATACTATTAGTACATGGGTTTGTAGTTGACCTATATTGGAATTTAACTGGCCATGTATAAAACCTATTAGGCAACTACAACCATGTAAATGAATAATATCTTACCGGACTTGCCTTTTTTCTAAAAACATAGACTTGCTGTTGATTGAAACACTACGTGATGCACTTTTGGCCTGAGCAACTATTGACGTCACAACAACGTGACAGTTTTAGAAATGTCGTAGTTTACGTAAGATTTTCGAGTTCACATGAACTTTGGCCTGTTGGGAATTTCATTTTGACGACCGGAGATTTATTCATTTGGAGTAGTAGACGCTTTTTGAAAAAAATTTGAGACGGAAAAATTAACTCGTATCTCTTAACCGTGACATAAGAGTATGGCTCCTACTGACTATGGATGGAATTCACTGGACTATGTATGATTACCAGGTTCTGTCACGTGATCGATGTAAAACCAATGGTAATGCTACAATTAGCAGGAGGTAAAGATATAGTTTCTTTATTTTACCCGTTACAGTTCTTTATTTACCCGTACAGTTCCTCTATATTTACCCGTACAGTTCTTTATTTTACCGTTACAGTTCTCTATTTTACCCGTACAGTCTTTATTTACCCGTTTACAGTTCTCTATTTTACCCGTGACAGTTCTTTATTTTACCCGTACAGTTCTTTCTATTTTACCCGTACAGTTCTTATTATTTTTACCCGTACCAGTTTCTCTATCTTATCCGGTACAGTTCTCTAATTTTATCCGTACATTCTCTATTTTTATCCGTACAGTTCTCTATATTTACCCGTACAGTTCTCAGACTAACCTGTGCAGTGACCCTGTGTGATGTTAAAGGCCGTATAAGCTGACACGTAACGATTTCCCCTCCACGTCCCTGAGATTTGTCGGTCACCACCAGAAGTGGGCTTGCTTGTCGGAGTCAGACAGGATCCCTGCACTGGCTGTCTAAACACGGCTTGCGACAAAACAAACATGTTGTAGACAAACTCAATACCACAAAACAACGTGTATAGACAAACAAAATCATACCGCAATAACAACTTTGTTAATACGACAAAACTCATACCACGCATAACAAAACGTGTATACTGACTGATTAAAGCACGGCCTGCGACAAAAATTCATTACCGCGATAACTTACACTGTACAGATTTTCTAGGGTTAAAACACGGCCTGCGGGACAAAAATCATACCGTGATAACACATTGAAATGATGAGAGTACACAGGAATTCCCCCTTCACCACCTCATATATCAGAGTCAACTGTATACAGATTTGTTATAAAAAACACGGCTATCATGAATATCACCACAACAATATCAATTGTTGTTCACCAAACTTATTATGGACTTGGAATTGAACTAGGAAATCTCACAGGGCACCCCACACTGGGCTACCCGTGATTGTTTCATTTGATCAAAACCATCTAAACAAGTCTGTATGTCATTAATACGAACACAGCGATGGGTATATTCCTGACACACACTGGAAGGCTTTCATCTGTTTGGCAGTGGTGCGGTGGGTTTTCTTCTGTCGTCTTGCTTCAGGGCCCAGTAGCTTCATGCTGTCCAACGCGCATTTTCACAAAAACCCTGCAATTATATTATGATGCTATTATTAAAAAACCCTTGAAATGTAACATTTTCATTACCTTTACAAAAAACCTGAAATTAATTTTTGATCTATTAAGATTTATCTGTCACTTCAATCTAAATATCTTCAATGAGAATACAACTTCGGAAAAATTCATTAAACAATAGGTCAAAGGACAGAAATGGTCGGGGTTTAGCTGTAAATAATGTTCTAGGTCGGTAAACAGAAAGTAGCTTCGAAGACAGGTCTGAAATCGGAATCTCACGATATGGGACCAACCCGACTGTGTGGATATCAAAGGTTCATGAGGCTACGATAAGTAGTTACTGAGTAAAGTGTTACAGACATTATCTTTCACCCACACCGACCGGCCCTTCACCATTTAAGCGGTTTTTGCACTTGTGGCACCCGGCCAAATAATAAGGATGAAGAAATCAAAAATTATTTTCTTTTTTTAACGCTTACAAGTTATACTTTTTGTACTACAAGATATACATGTAAAAGTAAACAGATCTGTCTCTTTGTCAGTCAGATAAGAAAGAAAATCACTCAATTACCTTCAGCTCCTTTTCTATTTCGGGTTGCCGGAAAGTTGTTGTATTATCTTTGACCAATGGTAGAACTGACTGTAAAACTGGTGCAGATTCCAAAGCAGCTTCATCAGATTAATCCTGGAGGAGAAAAACGAATGAGTCAGGAAGGAAACCATGTTCAATCTGAAACATCTAAAGTGTCTTCCAAGTCTAATCAAGATCTCAATTTGAAAAATTTTACGAAAATGTTATGCACCGAACTCAATGGTTATCATGTGCATAGAAAAAGTCACACCTGTGTACACAGAATAAAACAACAGTACTAGATTACGCCTACCCTGTGTAAGCAGACATGTTTGAGTCCCTCACTTAGAGGTATATCGTCTGACAGTGGAAGGACCTCAGCCATTCCCAGTCCGCCTCGAATTCTCGAGCGTGGACTTCTCTAGGAACCTCCCTCAGGGTCCTCATCACCTCAGTTGAGGCCGTCGTCTGCCCGGTGTCACAGTCTTTGGCCGACGACGCCTACCTCCTCCCATTTTGATCCTGAATTTTAAATGATAGAACACCACACGTCACAACATGACAAAAGTACGCAACAACTAGAACTGTCCTTTTAAAAAACTAGCCCCCCCCCCCCCTCTCCTCCAACGGTCACACGTAATATAATGAACAAAACGTATCTCTGCCAAGTTGGAAAGTGCATAGGGATTCAAAATAAGTCCACCTGTGAGTGTATGCTTATGGCACATCTCCATATAAGTCATCTAATTACTCCACTAAGTTTAATTTGAAAGTCATGCAAGAATTGTATTAGGGGTTGTGGACAAACTACTTCGGCACAAACACTCAGACAGATGGGCATACACTTAGTACGAACAGGGTGAACAAATATTATCCCAAACTTGGTTTTGCCAGGGAGTATAAGATATTTATAGTTTTATATAACACATGTTAATAAAGATTACATAGACTTTGAAACTGAAAGCAAATTGCCATAACACAGTACTCCCAAAAAAACTTTATTTTTGTTTTTTTGTTAATTTAAGTTTTTTAAAAAAAACCCCCGTGTTCTTACATCAGTTACCCCCTACCCCCCCCCCCCCCCCCTTCCCCTAGTCTGGGTAATCAAGTTACTGTGTACAAGTCTCCTCATATGAGCGTGTAGATATTGGAACAAAACCCATTGTGCCCAGCTTATAGCTGACTGCTTCATCAATACGAATTGTCTAGAACACGCCTCCAACAACTGCCAAAACGGTAATAATCAACATAAACATCATATTAAGCAACACAGACCATATCACCAGAAATACATCTGACACTGGAACTGTATAAATTTTTACAGATCACATCCCATTTATTATCCACACAGGCCACCCCCATTTATTATCCAGGCCAACCACTCACTTTATATCACAGGCCACACCCATTCTATATCCAGGCCACACCATTTTATACCACAGACCACACCCATTAATATCACAGGACCACACTTACTTCTATCTAATATGCTTACCTGAGCTCCAGTTTTGCTCCAGATCCAGAATCTGGGCTGAATACTATAAAATGCCAGTTTGTGTTGCCATAGAACATGTTTTTAGCAGCATTTGCTCATCCCAATTTCTAAGAAATCATTACTGAACATTTCAAGGACCAGTTTACAAAAATTTCTTCTACAATGATATACAAATCTTTCTTAATTCCAGACCTGTACCTTCAATGTGTCCTCCACAATTACTGCATGAACCTCGACCATTTAATGCAGGACTTCACTAGTGCAAGGTTAAGTTTTTACCTGAAGCTTTCTCAAAGCAGCAGGCTCCCAGAACCAGTCAGGAATTTGACGACAATGGGGACGTCATCAGAAAAAGGAGAGAATCCGCCCCACCTATCTGGGTCAGCTAAAAATAAACAAACATTTTGGAAATCACACATTATAACATCATATAAAAGTTTGTTATGCACCAGATGCGCATTTCTACAAATTCTGTCTCTTCATATCTTGATCCAGATACCACAGAAAGCTAAACAAATATCATTGAACATAACTGATCATGTCTTACAATGGTCCAATTCAAATCAATACCACTATCCTCAATTACATTATTATGTGACCTGTCAGTTTTTGGGTTGCTGTGACCTTTGACCTACCTGGTCAGTCGTTCGTGACGGTAATTGATGAGCATGATCTTGACTACCTGTTTCAGCCGTTGGGACTTGACCTTGACCTACCTGTGTCACATGTTGTGGGTAATTTGATGGGCTTATGACGCTTGACTACCTGTGCTCAGTGTTAGTACAGAAGTGTGGGGTAATGTCTATCGCACCTGTGACCTTGACCTATTTTATTGTCAGTGTTGGGTTGTGGTGGTAATGAGGAACTGTTGACCTACCTGTGTTCAACAGTTGGCTATGACCATTGACCTAACCTGTGTTCAAGTTGAGTTTGGAGGTAATGATGAAGTTATGACCTGAACCTACCTGTTGTTATGTTGGGTTGTGGGTAATGATGAGTTATGACCTTGACCTACCTGTGTTACAGGTTGGGTGTGGGGAATGATGAGTTATGACCTTGACCTTACCGTGTCAGTGTTCGGGGTTGTAGGATAATTGAAATGGGTATGACCTGACCTACCTGTGTAGTGTTGGGCTAATGCCTTGACCTACCTGTGTCGAGGTTGGGTAAGGTGGCACTCCCTCTCTTCGTTTCTTTCACACTCTGTCATCAGTCTGTGTTAGTACTGGGACAAAATTGATGACCTCTGACAAAGTTAAAGGGTCGGTGGTACACAATTCATACACCTGGGGCACCTGTCCTCACCCTGGGCTCCGGAGGTAGGAGTTATCTCTCTTGGAGCAGCCTGACCTGGCCAGTAGAATGCTCCCCCAGCTGTCTTGACACTTAACTTCCTTCTGCCAACTGTAAAAGCAAATATCATGGCCTGTCACCATACATGTCTAAGAGAGGAAAACCCCTAAAGGGCAGTTCTTTTGAAGTGAATCATTTTGGTGAGGCATCATGATGCCAGTTTGGTATTCACAAGGACAAAAATGCCAAAGAATGGGATAGTTAGTTTAAAGATAAACGCCTAAATTTAGCTGTGTCTATCTGACGTAGATTGCATTCAATATTGGATCTTCTTGCTTTTGTGAAAATACAACAACAAAAAAAGAAAAATATTCAACCCTAAATTTCAATAAAGTTTTCTGAATCAATTGAGTTTTACAAAATCACTCTGTGAAACTTACAGTCCATTGCCCGATTGAACAAAGGAGCAGCAACATTATAGAAGAGTAGCGATGGCTCTATTGTCCATCCTGGGTCATGACCTCTGTCACATGACCCTGCTGTAACCAATCAGAAGTAGAGACGGGTAGGAAAACAGTTGTTGGTGAGCTGTTGGCCTACAGCTGTCATTTTCCCTGCAGTGACTCTATGGGGTGTGGTTTCCTCCGTCAATAGGTTCGCTAACTCACTGACGCCTGTATCCTCCAGAGGCAGACAGGGCTATTCAGTCCTGGAAGTTCCTGTATATACAAAAATATCAAACAAACATCAGAAAATTCAGGAGTAAATAAATCAGAAAATACAATTAAGTCATTGCGTCTCTTATCAAGCAGAACGCACTGAGACCCCTACACATTTATTAATAGAGACACTGAGGCCCCCTTACATCCATTATATAACCAGACGACACTGTGCCCCTACATCTTTAAATAATAGACAACCTGAGGCCTCCTTACGTCTTATTAACAGCGGACACCCTGAGGCGTCCTGCCTAACATCATTATATAAACAACCACAACACTAGAACGCCCCCTATCATATATATATAACAGACAAAGACACTGAGGTCCCCTACATCATTTATATCACAGACGACCCTTGATGCCCCCTTACTCATAATATAATAGACAACACTGAGGCCCCATACATCATTATACTAAACGGATGACACTGAAGGCCCCCTACATCATTATATCACCAACGACACTGAGGCCCCCTACATCATTTATATCCAACAGACAACACTGAGGCCCCTACATCAATTATGATAAACAGACTAACACTGAGTCCCCTACATCATTATATCAACAGACGACACTGATGCCCCCTACACATTCATAATAATAGATTGACACTTAGATTGCCCACCTAATTTCATTATATCACAAGACGACACTGAGGCCCCTACATCATTATCTATAAACAAGAGACCTGAGGCCTCCTACACTCAATATATAACAGGACAACACTGATGCCCTATATCATTATATTAAACAGACAAAACTGAGGCCCCCATACATTCATTATTATAAACAGACCCGACACAAATGAGGCCACACACTACATCCCATTATTATAACAGACAAACTAGAGGACCCTACATCTTTATATAACAGACAACACTGAGGCCCAACCTACCATTCATAATAACAGAAACGACCTGATTTGCCCCCTATCACAATCAACTATATGATACAGGACAAACACTGAGCCCCCTACATCATTATATATAGACGAACACCTGAGGCCCTACATATTACATATAATAGACGACACTGAGGCCCCCTACAGTCATCAAATATACAAGACAACACTAGGCCCCCCTACAATTCATTATACCTAAACAGATGGACACTTTGATGCCCCCTACAATCATATATATAATTAGACGAACACTGAGGCCCCCCTACATCAATTATAAACCAGACGACACTGATATGGGCCCCCCCCCCCCTTTAAACATCATCTTTATATTAACAGACAACACTAGAGGCCCCCTACATCATATAATATAACAGACGAAACTGAGGACCCTACATCATTTATATAACAAGATGACCACTGAGGCCTCCCTACATCATTATTTAACAGACGACAACTGAGGAGACCCTACATACAATATAATAAATAGAACCAAACTGAGGGCCCCCTACATTTCATTATATAACAGCCATGACACTGGAGGCCCCTACATCATGTATATAACACAGACAACACATGAACGGCCCCCTACCACATTAAATATACAGCAATGCACTGAGGCCCCCTACATCCCTGTGAGAGAAGAGACGCACTGAAGGACCCTACAAATCATTACCCTCAACAGGACGACAAAACTGAGGGGCCCCCTACATCATATATAACAGACGACACTTGGAGGCCCCCCTACAATCCATATTATAATAGACCAAAACTGAGGCCCCCTAACAGCATTATATAACAGACGACCACTAGGAGGCCCCCTACATCATCCTATATAACAGACGAAACTTGAGGCCCACTACATTCATATATAACAGACGAACACTGAGGCCCCCTACATCATTTAATATAAACAGACAACACTGAAGGCCCCTATACATCAATATATAACAGACAGACACTTGAGGCCCTACATCAAAATATATAATAGACACAAAACCTGAGAGCCCCCTACATCATTATCATAAACAGACGACACTGCAGGGCGCCCAAACTATATCATACATAGACAAAACTTGAGGCCCCCTACATCTTATATAACAGAACGACCACTGAGGCCCCCACATCAATTATATAACAGACGAAACTGAGGCCCCATATATCATAATAATAGATGACACTGAGGCCCCTACCATCATATATATCATACTGATTGACACTGAGGCCCCCTACATTATTATATAAACAGGACGACGAAACATGAGGCCCCCACATACATCATTATATAAACAGGCACGACAACTGGGCCCCTATACATATAAAAGACAACAAACTCGAAGGCCCCCATACTATCATTTAATAATAACGACGACCACTGAGGCCCCTACATCAATATATAATAGACAAATGACGGCCCCCCAATAAATCATTATATACACAGAAACGACCTGAGGACCTACATCATTATATAAACAGACAACAACTTGATGACCCCCATATATCATTTATAATAGGATGACCACTGAGGGCCCCTACATCATAATAAAACCAAGGACAACAACTGAGAAGCCACCTACCATCATATATAATAGACAAACGGAGGCCCCCTACATCATTTATAACTAGACAGACACTGAGGCCCCTACATCATACTATAAACAGACGACACTTGATAGCCCCTACATTTCATTATATAAACCAGACGACACTGAGCCCACCTACATCATTATAACTAACCAGACGACCACCTGAGCCCCCACCATCAATAAATATAAAGATGACACATGAGCCCCCTACCCATCATTATTAAACAGGACGACACTAGAGGGCACCGCCTACATTTATATAACAACGCACAATTGAGCCCCCCTACAATCATCATATAAACAGACAACACTGAGAGGGCCCCTACTCATTATAATAGATGACACTGAGGCCCCCCCTCACTCCATTAATATAATTACGATGACACTGAGGCCCCCTACATACATTATTATAACAGACGCACTGAGGCCAACCTACATCATTACTAATACCAGCGACACCTTGAGGACCCTAATCATCTACCTCCTAAACAGACAAACACTGAAGGCCCCTACATCATTTATAATAGACGACAGCGAGGCCCCCCTCCACAATCATTATATATAACAGACGAAAACTGAGGACCCTAATCAATTTAATATAACAGAACAACACTGAGGCCCCCATACATCATTATATTAATAGACGACACTGGAGGAGCTCCTTACAACTCATTAATATAAATAGACAACCTGAGGCCCCCTACATTCAATTATATAACAGGACGAACGAGGACCCTAACATCATTATATAACCAGACAACACATGGAGGCCCCCTACACTACATATATATGATAGAATGGACACTGAGGCCCTAATTCATTTATATAATTAGAATGACATGAGGCCCCCTTAATTCATTATATAAAACTAAACAGACCAACACTGAGGCCCCCTACACTCTTATGTAAATAAAGATGACGCTGAGGCCCCTACATCAATTATAATAACAGGACGAACTGAGGACACCTACATCTATTATAACAGAATCAAACACTGAGGCCCCCTACAATCATTATATAATAGATGACAAACATGAGAGCCCCCTACCATACATATAATAAATAGACAACACTGGGCCCACCTACATACATTAAATATAACAGGAACGAACTGAGGACAGACCCACATCATTAATAACAGGACAACACTGAGGACCCCCTACATATTAATACATACATAGACAAACAAACTGGGGCCCCTACATCATCATATCCATAATAGGACCAACACCTGAGGGCCCCCCTACCATCATTACTATAACAGACGACAACTGAAGGACCCTACATCATTATAATAACAGACAACACATAGAGGGCCCCTACACTCTTATATAACCTAGACAACACTGAGCGCCCCTACAATCATTACTATCCCCAGACAACAACTGAGAAGCCCCTACCATCATTATCATAAACAGACAACAATGAGGCCCCCTCATCATTACTATAATAGACAAAACCACTGAGGCCCCATTACATACATTATAATAATAGACACACTGAAGGCCCCCTACATACATTACATCAACAGACAGAAACTGAGGACCTACAAATCAATATATATAACAGACACACTGAGGGCCACACCATACATCATTATATAATAGACAGACACCTGAGGCTCCCCTACATCATTACGATAACAGACAAACTGAAGGGACCCTACAAATTTTATATAAACAGAGCAACACAAAGAAGGCCCCCTACATCATAAATATATAAGTAGACGACCACTGAGGCCCCACTACATCTATATATCTAACAGACGACAACTTTAGAGGACCCTAACAAAATTTCATACATATAACAGACAAACACTGAGGACCCTAACTCATAATATCATTATAGCACGAACACTGAGGACCCACCTAACCTCCTCTATATAATAAGACAACAATTGAGGCCCCCTACATCATTACTATAACAGACGAAACTGAGGACCCACTAAATCAATTATAATATTAACACGACAAAACACTGGGCCCCCTACCTCATCTATATATAATGAACAACACTGAGGCCCCCTACATCATTATAATAATAGACGGACACTGAGAGGCCCCTACATCATTATAATAACAGACGAAAACTGAAGGACCACTACATCCAATTATATAACAGAACAACCTGAGGCCCCCTACATCATATATACATAGACGACACTAGAGGCCCCCTACATCGATATATAATAGAACAACACTGAGGGCGCCCCCTACCATCCTATAATAATAACAGACCCGAAACTGAAGAAGACCCACCTACATCATTATATCCAAGACAACACTGACGCGCCCCCTAAATCATAATATATTAAAATAGACAACAACTGAAGGCCCACCTACATATCATTAATATAATAGACGACCAACTGAGCCCCTACCATCATTATATAACAGAACGACCACTGAGCCCCTACATCCATATATCATAAAAGCACACCTGAGGCCCCCTACAATCATTATATATAACCAGACGAAACTGAAGGACCCATACTCATTAATTAACAGACGAAACTTGAGCGCCCCCTATCAATTCCATTACTATGAAAGACAACACTGAAAGGCCCCCTACATCATTAATATACAGGACACATGAAGGCCCCCATACATCATTATACATATAATAGACGACCCACTGAGGCACCCATTACATACATTACATATAACAGAACGAAACTGAGGACCACATACATCATTATATAACAGGACAACACTTGACGGCCCCCTACATCATAATATAAATCAGACGACAACTGGCCCCCCCTACATCATAATCATAATCAGACAAACAACTGAGGCCCCCTACATCATATAATATAACAGACGGGGAAACTAGAGGACCCTAACACATTATATATAACAGAACAACACTGAGGCCCCGTACAATCATATATATAATAGACGAACACGGAGGCCCCTACATCATTATACTAATAGGACAACACTGAGGGCCCCCATCATCATTACTAATAACAGACAGAAAACTTGAGGACCCATTACAATCATTATAATAGATGACACTGAAGGGCCCCACCTCATGAAATGGACGGAAAGCTTCTCTGAACTCCTCTATCCTCCTCCACCTTCGTTGCTCTCTGATCCATCACCGTGGAGAACCGATCCGGTATTATACAGACCATTCCTCAGCTCATTTTGAACGTTGTAGCCTCCTCCTGCTCGTCGCCATGACGACACAAAACATCCGAGGTCTTGTCGCAGTGACAACACACATCGCCATTGTTAGTCTCTCTCCTGAATCAAAGATGCCGATGTTTCCGCAGGTACAGCCTTAAAAAGCAAAAATAAAATTCATGATTTTACACTCCACTGTAGAGGGTAAATAAACAGGAAATTCTGACAGAGCTACTCTATCTACAACACCCTACAAGTTCTCAGTACCTGGAGGTTTGGGTCGCACTGTTAGGATCATTCTGCATGCTGCCCCCTGACACCAGTCTCTCTACAAGCAGGACCTTCTGGGCGAGCTTTAAGCTGCTTGTAAGCTCAGATGAGATGAAGGGGTAGTGACCCAATAACTGAGCTGCACCTCGGACAAAGCTGACAGTCTCGTGAACCTGTGGAATAAAATACTGACACTGGCCAATAAAAGCTTATTGTATAATGTTATTCAAGATTCATGATGTTGGTCACTTTGTCTCTATACCTGACTGGTCACTCTCAGTTTCTCTGTTAATTGTTGAGCTTCGTTAGCCTCAGAAGCACAGCTTGCTATGATTCTCATTCCACATCTCACCTGCAAAACAACAATTCCACCCATTCAGTCTGACGTAACAAAAACAACAATTCCAGTCATTCAGTCTGACGTAACAAAGAAACATAAAACAAAATCAAAGGCAAAGGTTGAAGTTTTTTTCCCCAGACAAGCATACTAAAAGACAGAAAGACTATAAGCCAGAAACTTGGATCAGAAGGGCCCAAAATACTGAGAAGCAGTAAAGGAAAAAAGTCAAAAGAAGTGTCAAGGTCACTATATCAAGGTCAGAGTAATAAGACTATTGGTGATGTAGTTGTTTCCATGGTTACCTGTTGAGTGGCGACAATGAATGGTGTGGTGATGTCTCTATACAGAGGGAATTCCTCTTGTAAAGAACTGACCAATCGCTGGTGAGTTCTCTGCCAAGTCGTTTCTTCTGCAATCTCATTGGTTAATTGTCCCGTGGTACACACCTCTAACAACTTCTCCATCAGCTGTATGGTGTGATTGACAGATCCTTTGGTACTGACAAAATCGCTGATCACATCAAAGAGCTCCTTATACTGAAAAAGAGGGATGAAGTTCAGATTCTATTACAAACCTTTTATGTAAGTGACAGAGTGTGTTACCTATTACAGGTGTGAGGTCTGTAAATGGTATATAATTGTTTTACCTGGCACGCCTGTGGCCGGTAAGCCTGCTGACACTGTAAAGCCTCTATCTGTTTCATTAATTTCTGTCTCCTCTCCACCAGGTGGAGGATCATGGGGTGTTGGAGGTGGGCGGGGATGTCCAAGAGATTGAGACCGGTCATCTGTCGATGATGAGCGACTCGGACCTCTATCTCTGTGTTAATCTCGTCTAACTGTCAACAAATCAATCATTAAGTCAGTGAAATAATTATTCTGATAATCCTCATTACATAACTGATAACTTTTTTGGATTATGAAGGAATGTTTTCTATGACATCACTGCTTTTTCCAGTGCAAGTATCATTATCAATCTTACAGCAACGTTTACACAATGAATCAATTACCCTATGAATATCAATCTTACAGGTATTACCTCCCTTTGTTTACAGGCATTGTATAAGATAACTTACCTCCATTTGTTTACAGGCATTGTACAAGATAACTGACCTCCCTTTGTATACAGGCATTGTACAAGATAACTTACCTCGCATTGTACAAGATAACTTACCTCCCTTTGTTTTAGCTGTAGTTTGATCCGTGTTTTGACCACCGGATCTACCGGGGACCTGGGTCTCATTAGCAGCATGCCGAACGGACCGACAAACACCCACAGGCTTCCTAAAGTCTTCATGTCCGGGGCGCCACCCGACACGGCCAGCACTCCCCTCAAACACTCCCTCACCACGTAGGTATCACACTGCAGACCTCGGGTCACGGCCTCGGTCAGAGCGTGGACGCTCTGGTCGCTGTTTGGACACTGGTCGCAGTTTTGGATGCAGGCAATGAATTCGGACACTTGGCGATGGTAGAATTCGTCAGATTCTTTTGCACTCAATACTTTCTGAATGGACTGCAGTATTGATATAAACACTTGGACGATGTGCTGCTTCAAAAGTTTGCTAAAATGTACATGTGAAATTTATGTACTTTGTGTTATCATCTAAAGAAAATAAGTATGTAAAGTCAAAAGTTAACAAATGTTATACACAACTGGAAATAACTTAGTTTGATCATTGATTTCTCAAACAAGCCCCAAGACCATAAACTGAGAAAAGACTAATAAATAAAAATTTTGAGTACTTATATCTTAAGATTTATAGCACAGATGATTCAAAACACTGTGGAATTTTAAAAAGAAATTAAATGCAAACATATCCTGAAAATTCCATTTGTTTATGAAATTATTTTTCAAGTTAGCTGAATTTGAAATTTAGACTGAAGTTTATTCTCAGTTTATGGTCTTGGGGCCTGGTCTTAGTTGTCAGATTTTTATTGTTAATCTACTTCAAAATCATTTTGCTGTGGCTTAAAGTGACACAATGAGGACACTAACCTCCTCTTGAATTTCCTGGAACAAATCACAGAGCCATGACACCAGATATGCTGGGACAGAAGCTGTAGCTTGTGTAGCCTCTCTCTGAAATCTCCCAGGGCCACTCTCATTGGATGAGGTCGGTCATGTGACAAGTTCTGCATCCCTTCACTTCCTGCACACATCAGGCTGTAGGCTGTCTGACTTAGAATGGCCTTGAGCAGACTAGCAGGACCCTGCACAGAGTAAGAAATCATCATCATCAAAACTTCTTTAAATTTACAAAACAAAGTTTATTAGAGAAAATCTCTCACAACCCTAACGCTTTCCCCTGAAACTAATTGTCACAGTCCTTGATTTTATCAGATTTTGAAAGTCCCAGCAAACATATGTCTTACATGTCCAATACAATAGGGACCAATGTCCAATTATGATACAACATAGGAGTGCTTCGATAGGTCAAAAGAAGAATTTTAATATAAATTCCCATTAACTTGTATATTCATAAATCCTGTAAAATCTGCCCCTTGATTTTAACCCTTCCCCAGATGCCTGATCAATCAATGAACATTATAAAGACGGCAATCATTTCCTTCTGCAGAAAAATAAAACAATACAATGACCTCATTGTTTTGACCTAGATAGCAAGCTAATGTGCTACTTATCAGGCTAATCTACCTTTGTTTTTACCTCGTGTATTCTCTTTGACATCGATTATCGCACCTCCTGTTTATAACCTTACCCATTTGTCACGATTAAGTCCAGCCCCTATCTATGTCTGATCTGTTGCAGAAGCCGGGGACCAGTTTAGCCACCAAGTTTAGACCTGTACGACGTGTTGGTCCACAGTTGTTTTATACAGATCATTGAGTATCACACATAACATGTTCCCGCCCCTTCCTAAAACAAACATGATGATAAGACAATGGTATTACACATAACATGTTCCTCGTCCATTCTAAAACAAACATGATGATAAGACATATGGTATACACAATACATGTTCCTCGTCCATTCTTAGGGAGAATGCAACGGACCCAGACCAGGATTCGAACCGGGCCCCCTAATTCTCTAGTCAGGGCTCTAAATCATGAGCTATCTGTGGCCACCAGAGATTGAACCCAGCTGAGCTGCTAAAAATATCAAATATAGAAGCTTTGATTGATAATTCAGTAGATCTTACTACCTCTCTTCTCCAGACCCGTCTTCAGTGAGCCAGAATCGGCCGGTTGTGATGATGTAAACTGGGCCCCATAATTAACTAAGTCCCTGTATCTGCCGGTTGAACACTGTCAACAGACGACAACATCTCGTCGACTAAGCTCAGCTCCGAGAGAACAAACAGGTCATCATACAGAGGCCAAAGGTCAACATGCTTCATACTCGCCAATAACCTCTGTTGTGATGGGCCGTGCGTTCTGATTGGTCAGTTTCCATGTGAGTGACCAGTGTTGGACTTTCATCTCTTTTTACAAGTTTATACTGTGCAGAGTTGTCAACCTTCCGGAGAGTTTCTGAGAAACTCCTGAAATCAATATAAATTATAAACTACCTTCTCATTGTGATTTGCGACCGTTAATGCCAATTAACGTTGCAAACTGAGTTTTACCGGCGACGCGTATACAGTTACACCAATGACACTTATAATGAATTCACGCTTTACAGCAAGGTGGTATACATTTTTGGGTTTTAAAAACATATGGCTGAAACTTATTGGATACAATGAATTATGCTTACAACAAATCAAAATTGTTCGTCCTCCGACACTTTACTCATCTCCGATGCAATGCTATCTCATTCACTTTAATTAATCTCGCTTTGTCACAGCACTTTCCTAAATGTCATCCAACTTTCACCTACATCCTTTGTCCGCGAATATATTGGTCACATCCGCGGTTCAGCTTTGCAGCAAATTCAGTTCAGATTGCATTCGCACTAGAATATCATGGTCCGCTATCGACAAGATTAGCTGTCCTCTCCTTGTGCTATGCTGCACGTTTTCTGATCCAGAATCTGATTCCTCTCAACTTAGACAATTGAGATTTTCCCTAGCCACTCGACACGATTATACAGTAATATCGTCGGTTGTAAAGTCTCTTGTACGTATCTAAACCCTATGTCCTGTTACAGAGTTCAAACAGGTCAGACCAAGTCTCAGGCCCTTCTTTGTGTCTGTGAGTGTGAGCGGGTGTCCGGTGGGAATTCCATAGTCCTGATGTACGGCAGTTCCTCGAAAACCCTAAGACACGACACTGATCCCGCCTGGCACGTAATGTTGGAAACACTGAGCAAATCCTACAGATACCTAGATCGACACTGTAAACTCGATGAGCATCTTTCTGATTTGGTTAATTAGTGAGAATATATTGAATGTCTTTTGAAAATCTTCTTACTAGATACGATCATCTTTAATAACAGAACGTCAATGGAAAAATTGTTTAGCAGAAGCACCTTATTACAGGAAACAAGCAACAAAAATTGTTAGCGAAACTTTATACAGGAAACAACTGGAAAATGTAACAAACCTTTATACTAGCAATGAAAAGGGGTAGACAAAACCATTGAAAAGTTGTGAGCGAATGAGAGAATTTGTAAGATAATGGTAGTGAGTGTATGGAAAAAAATCCAGACACATATTCGAAAAATATTACAAGGTGGACAAAACGTCCAAAGTTGAACCACACTGCTTAAGATTTCACCCGTGCTCCTCACAAATCAATAAAAAGATAACGTACCTTGTCTCCCATTTACCGGCTGTAATTTGTCCTTGACCCAGAAGTAGAGAATATGATGATCCTTGTTTGATGTCGTGGTCCTGCGTGTAGGTAACCAAAGAGCTTCCCTCATCCAGTAACCCAGACAACTCGGTCCAACACCTGACAACCAATAATCAACACAAACAGGAAATGTCAACAGTCTAGAGAAATTGTGGGGGTCAAAAACGGCTTATAATAGAATTGGGTCAAACACATTTTTAAATCTAAAGCAATGAATTCTGTAGTATTTTGACAGAATCAGTCTTTTTTTTTTTAAATTGAATAGTGCACAGACACATGTATTAACATATTAATCATGACATTTTCACTAGGATTTATAAATCAAAATTCTTTAAAAAAAATTGTTATTATGGAAATTTAATTTAGAATAATCAAACGACAATAAACACACACAAGTCTTCTAGCTGACCACTGGGCAGTGAATCCCACAAGATCCAGCTCTTACCCTGGCTGTGTCTGTGAAGTCCATAGTTTGACCAAGATGGATGAAATGTTGTAAGATTTTGTCATCCTGCAGCAGGTCTGTCGTTAGATTCTCCAGGGTCTGATAATCCACACCCAAACTCTCTGTATATCCACCTGTCAGTGATAAAAATAGACTTGTAATTCAATTGTTACAATCTGATATCCTGAGGATTAGGACTCAGTAACCCACCCCACCACTGCTTTTAGGACTCAGTAACCCTCCCCCCCCCATGGTTCGGTCACTCACCTCTAGAACTCCTTTTGAATTGCCAACAGCAGACCTCCTACAGACAGCCGCCTCACTGAGCGAACAACCGGGTGTAGAGATTCACCGTCTGACGGTAACCGTCCGCTCGACACGTTGGATCAGAAGGGGAACATCGCGGATCCATGTACTGCTGTCCAACATCCCCGCCAACTGTCACACACAGACAGAAATCAAATCAGTTTAACGTAAATTTCATATAATGTCATAGAAAACTAAAAGAAATTCAGGTCTTTTTTTTCCTCGAGTTTTAAGATACAGGGAGGCTTGTCTAATCTATTACAGTAACTGTGCAATAATTTCATCACTGTAATTAACTCATTACATAATTATAATAATCTTGTCATTGTAATTACCTTTCGCCACTTCTCTGTATCTGTCCAGCACGAGACTTCGGACGCGATTAAACACCTGTCTCATCACTTCCTGTATCAGGTCCAGGTGGCGCTCCGTGACCTCAGACACCTCCGACCTTGACTTTGACACCCCTAAAGCTTTCCTGTAGTTGCCTAGTAACTGCTGAAGCAGCAGACCGCGGAGAGTGAGTGTGTCTGGTGTAGACAAGTCTACGTACATCATGCAGGCGGACAGCAAGCTCTGCCAGGTACAGAAGTCATGTGACCCGTCATGTGATCCCGTGTTGTCATCTTTAGACGTCAGTCTACAATGTGACATGAATTCATTTTAATAAAATACACAATTTAAACTCAGATGGAAATCAGGCAAATTCAGTAAGACCTGCTGTTTGTAAGTACTGAATATTAAGTGGTTATTTACGCTGGGGGTTAAGTATGCGTTTTTCCATGCCCAACATTTTGCGTGGGGGAAAAAAATGGGGTCACTGAATGAAATATATAACATATATATACGATGTTATATGTATACGCCTGGGGGAAATTTATGTGCTCATTACGTGACCACGTAATTAGTGTAACCGAGATAGAGAAGCGGGTCACCTGTCGGTCATGCCCTGTGGCGATGGTGCAGTATCAGCGCGGTACTAAGGTGATCGTAACCCATGAATTAGAAGTTCGGGCTGTGGAATGGATAAATCTGATGAAAAGCTGATACAGAGACTACACAAGGCCACGACACTTAATGTAAAGATCAAGGTCTAGTCAGGTCATCGAAGGTCACCAACTTCAACACAATATGGCTCCTCCAACAGGGTACGGACACCATGCGCTGCATTTAGAATCAATCACCACCAGCCACAACAGGGACGACAATAGGGGTAATTAGTACGAATAAATAACCAACAGCCACAATCTAAAAGTGATGTGCATATTCAATCATAGAATCAGATGACAGAATTGAAATTCTTTGTGATATAATTCAAAGTTTACATACAACTTTCTCCTGTTCTAATCCATTATTTCCTTCCTCTAACATAATTCTTCCTCATGATTTTATCGGGGGGGGGGTGGGGGGGGGGTGCGAACCAAACTTATAAGTCATCGTGTTATGCAACCCCCCTTACTTTAAGTAAACCCCAACCTTTTCGGGTGGCCACATGTTGAACTGTTTCAACAAACCACTTCCTGCTGCTGCCCACTGACGCCTGCTCCTACTGTACCCGGTCAGAATCCCTCTGGACAGTGGTCACTCCATACACTGTAAATAGCTCAGGGAGGTGGGCCCTCTCTCCCCCCTGGGAGCAGGAACCTCCTCATAAATTTACATACAGAGAAATCACCACAAAGAACCTCTTACACCTTTAAAAACCAACCTATTCACCATGATAGCTAGTCATTGTTAGGGACAATCTGTATCAGTAATATGTGATACCTTCCTCCCTGAAAAAGAAAACGGGGCCATTAAACTTAGCATAAGAACTTACCTAATAGACAATCCTCTCATAGTAGTATGATCTGGATGGGAAATATCCGACCAAATGGGAACAAATTTGCAGCGTCCTTGCAAAAGAATACATTTTAATTATTACATTCTACTTTCCTAATTGACTTTGGTTATGCTTCAATCTTTGACCATCGAGTTAACTATTTCTGACCTCCCTGGTGATATAAAATCTCCACCTTATTTGAAGATTTTATTTCTCTGCGTTAGTAGGAGAGACGATACCTCGCACTCAGAACCTTCGCTATGCCGATAGGAGCTTCAAAAATATCGTGAGAATATTTAATTTCTGAATTTACGACGCGTGGGTGGTTTGGGGTTATCTCTGGGTGGGTACGTCTCGCGTGTCGCACTCAAATTATTTTGGCTCCCGACCACATGGATAAAAATCAAGTTGTCTTGTTTCATCTCCAGCCAAAACTGTTGGGATCCTATTAGGTCAATAACACAGTCTACAAGACATACAAATTGTCAGGTGATATAGTGGAGCGAGATACACGAATGTCATGCCTGTTTGTGGATGGATCAACACTATTGAATGTTTATCTGATTAATAAATGTTACGTTTTTCCCTAATTCAAAATGAGGCTTAATGAACTTCTTGGAGGATTCTCCATCCATGACAAACCCTGGCTCTTTCCACTGAAAGTGGACGGACTCCATTTTGGCTCCAGCAGCGTTTCAAAAGGGCAGATTACGATCCAAAATAACAAGAGGCCACTTGATATTTTTTGTTATATGTACGTTTAGAAAAATCGCTGAGACATCCTGTGGTTAACTATGACCCTTTTCTAGTCTATAAGCTGAGCTAGGATCTAAAACTTGCTTACTAGATGAAATTCAAGTTTACGATTTGATCTACTTGAGATGGACCAACATGTTTGTACCCGTTCGCCTTATTGGCTTAATTTATTATCCTGCACTTTAATCTGGTAGCATAACGGTGGTGTCACAGCGACGCAACCACCTGTTCACTCTGTCACATGAGGTTTGTTGCGGCTTACAGAGAGAAACTAGTACAAACGATGATGCCAAACGCACAGCTTGCCTCATAGAACTGTCTATATTAGTGATGCGCCTTTCACGTCCCGACAACTACGTACCCAATCTCAATCCCGGACTGACAGTGTGCTGGTACAGAGAAAAGTAATTTAAGGCAGATCTTATAGATAACAAAACATAACAAGAGTGAAGGATCTAATCTCCGAAAGTGCGTAATTAGCGTCCACCATTCGTGACCTACCACATAGCAGTGTCTACACAAATATCAAAACTCTGTGTACATTTGTCATTTGTTAGAGCAAGATGTTCAGAAAAGACAATGAAGTAAAAGCCTCATAATAAAACAATTTCTAGCAATCCATGCTAGTGTCCCTTGTGTAAGACTTACTTTTCAGTGAACGTGAACATTGTCAATCAGTAGAGTCCCCCCCCCATTTCTGTTAAAGCCTGG
>CAJDSM010023173.1:0-13566 GCA_903981925.1 Ostrea lurida
TAGGTTTGTGCAATTGCAGTGGTATTTTTTCTTGTGCTCTAAGAGATGTGAAATAAGAGTGATCTTACCTAAATTCGTATATATTGATGTGGTTCGCAAAGGCAATCAAAGGTCAACATCAACTGGCTGATACCCATATGCTGTTGTCGTCAAAATCCTTTGACCCCTTTGGCTTGATAACAACTACATGGGTAACAGGTGGTTGTCTCTTACGAGAGTAAATGATCCCTATTAATTTTCGGGTCACATGACTAAGATAAGGCTTCAATCTGATTGGCCAATAGTTAAAACTGCTAAAGATTTGTCATATCTGTTGTATTTTGTTCAAACTTGACATCTAATCATGATGAATAGGTATTTTACTCCTTATTTGTTTAATGATTAGTTTTGCCTTGTATAAAGCACCAATTTATAATACCTTTAACAGGAAGAGACTTTTGAATTTTGCACCAGGGGGGGGGGCAGTTATGTTTCTCAAACATTTTTTTTTTTATACACAGTTATTGGGGCGGGGGGGGGGGGGGGTACAAATAGCTTGTTATTTGAACACATTATATAATATTGCCTTATCGGATAGGCTTTAATTTTTTCAACTGAGTACTGATGTACATACTAAAATTGACGAATGTATCAACTCGAAAAATTACTCTCTTCATTGTGTATAGTCTTTTTCGTTTATGACCAATTGCATGCACCTGATTCGGTAATGATTCTATTCTATTTTAACACAGTTGTACAAGAGATTAATATAGGGAACTGTGGTTTTTGATCTTGTGACGAAAATGTATGTACAGGGAATAGGGTGCTGTACATATTGTAAGGATGTCTAGTTTGGCACGTTTCAAAAATAAATAAGATATAATTCAACTTCACTCTTTAAAGTTGTTTTGAAAGACGGTAAGATTTTTTTTAAAAAGATATACTTGTTTTATACACTACTTTTGATATACAATGGGCGAAGTCCCCTTAGATCATCGCTTTTAACAAATTCGGATTTTTTGATAATTGCGAATAGGAAAATAGATGTCAGCTTCATTAACACTGTGACAGTGTGAAGGACATGTCTAGTTCGCTGGGTACGGGAGGTAATTTCTTTTTAATTAACAAGGGAAGACGTAAATAATTAATTGCTTGGCCGTTTTGCACAAATCATCACGCATTCAATGACATTTAACTAAAAAACTTGATGACTATATTTGATATACAAAATGTGAGAATAAAAATGATATTTCAAAGGGTTGGGTACGGTAAGCATAGCACATCGGCCCTGTTAGCACGTCAAAAATTAAAGTTATGTAATCTTATACATGTATTTTATTGGTCAAAATATTGTTCAAGACATCATGTGTATGGAAATGACTTTTGTTTCGGAAAACGTACGTCAAGCTCCGGTCAGCTTAGTATATTCCGTTACGCTACAGAGTTTGAAACTGTATGGGGTTTGAACGTACGTGCGTCTTGTAAATATAGAGTCCGAAACCGGAGCAATAATCCGGATTTTCATAAAATTTACTGTTTTACCCACATAACTGATACTAGCTTCATATCATGTTATTTTTTTCTCCTTTCAGATAAAAATAGAAATAATATACTCAATAATCCATATTTTGCTTAGAACTATTGTGATCAGTCATGACGATCATTCTGTGCTACCTGAATTCNTTCTCCTTTCAGATATAAATGGAAATAATATACTCAATAATCCATATTTTGCTTCTATTGTGATCATTCATGACGATCATTCTGTGCTACCTGAATTCTGTACTGTTGGTAAAAATGTTGTAGAAAGAAAATGCATATATCAGAATATTCTATCCACACTGTCTGTAAACAAGGCAATTCTTGATTACAATGTGATTTATGAAATATCAAACCAACAAGTAGTACAATTGTGAAACCATTATTTTGACTATTTATTCACTCATCGAGTTATTGTGCTTTCCCTTGTCAATGGAAATATCTTTTTCCCCCCTCTCTCCAGAAAAAAACCCCATTCTTCCTGAAAATTTAATTATAGAGGACATCATTGTAAAGCTTTANTTCTCCCGAAAAAAACCCCCATTCTTCCTGAAAATCTAATTATAGAGGACATCATTGTAAAGCTTTATTAGCAAAAGTATGGAACGAACTGACAGGATTTTTAAAGATTTTTCACTCGTGCTTCGTATCGGTGAAAATATATTTTAAAAATGGTACATGTGCGTTACTACATAGAAAAGGAAAGTTGACGATTTGCAAAGTCAAAGTCATCACGTTTACTTATAATGTAGTTGTCAGTCTGCCATTAGAGTCAATATTAAGTAAAATATTCAAATATGAAGCAGATCTGTCAGATTTGTGGTGCCTTTATCAATTTCGTTCAGGATATATCAAATGGACATAATTGTGGAAATTATGATTGTTATTGATAAGATATCATCTATATACCTAAATGTAAGGTTGAAGGACACGGCAAGTTTTTTGTTTTTATTCCGTTACAGTTTTTTGAACAAATTCTGCTTCGCATGAATATACAAATAAGTCTGCCAATAAGGGGGCACAATTGTGCCCATAGGAATACCAACAAATTGTTGGAAGACATGGTCTCAAAGACTACATAAATATTATTATAAGAAACTCAAGCGTGCTCTTAATATCTACTTCAGAGTACTTGTGTGGGCAATCAGAGTGGTTTTCTAACAAAATATGTATCTTGTTTCCCAACGACCAGAAAACATGTATTTTCGGGTGCCGTTTTTTGTTCAAAAAGCAACTATAAATTTTCTGAAAAAGCCTAGATTTTATTTTATTCGTGATGGAATTTGTTATATAAAGTGTGTATCCAATAATTGTTCTACGAAATCCCTGTCTTTGCTCCTCATAAAATATTGACAGTTGTGAAGGAGAAACGATAGAAATGTGTATTCTAAAAAACAATTACAGAATTTTTTGAAAATTTGTAATAACAGGACTTATTTCAAATCATCAGCATAAAACGTATGGCTTTTCAACACTTTACACGGCCATGCCTTACGATAGATTAAAGACTAGAATTTTGTTGCTTCTTCAACAGAAATGGTAAAAAGGACATATTCATATTTAGTAATCAGTCATTCTAAACATTATTTTGTTAAACTCCATTCTTATTCTACGCACACACATTAAAACGATGATGTAGATTCTAGGCATCTGATCCTACCTTTTGTGTGTCCAGGGATCGGTGTTTGCCCAACACTTGTTTTGTGTTCTGTTTAAGACTTACTAAATTGATCACTGTTCGTTATCTTCGCCTTTTCCTCAATGACCACATTTTGAAAGTGCTTGGTGATAGGATCTTCCAACGTTCTGCTGGAATTTTGATGGACACAAATGCTGCTCCTTTGCTAATTAACTTTGATATTCTTACATGTACGAGACAGAATTTATTCAAAAGCTTCTACACGAGAAGAAAAAACTCTCAAACTGTTGCCTTTAACTCAACAACAAGATGTATCGATGACGTTTTATTCAATAATGATGATAATTTTCATTCATATGTCGATTTGATGTTTCCAGTGAACTCGAAATAAAAAAAAACCCACAAAAACATTACAGAGTCTCCCTCATCTGCCAGTTTGCCAATATAACTTGTCACTGGGTCAAATGCTGTCTGACGTACTTCATATAAAACTGTTAGGCCGTTTTTATACACTGATTTCAACTACGGATTACTCCAATTACCTGATAAATTGATACGGCTTACGGCGGTCAACATGGAGTGCTTACTCCTCCTAAGCACCTAATCCCATCTCTGGTGTATGCAGGGGTCCGTACTTACCCGTCTCTCCCTCTGTATTCTTTATAGGATGTATAAGATTGATCATTATTCGATGTGTTCACCTTTTCCTATTAATCCTTGTCCCTTACTACAAATCAGTTACATTGTATAATAGAAAGTGTTTGTGTTGCTAACTTATCATTTTCTATGTTTATAAATATTATAATTATCTATAATTATATATATAAATACTGACGTTCAATGTTGTTTCATACACAAAGCACGACGGCTTTATATACCAGTATATTATTCCTACAGTATACGTATTAATGATCTATTCGGCAAAATTAATTCGTTAGAAAATCCTGAATTACAGATCACCAAGAGATCTTAACAGACAGCCAAGGGGCTGGTGGAGGAGGAGAAGAAGAAGAAGGAGAAGGACTAGGAGCAGGAGGAGGATAATTAGGATTCGTGTCAGAAGGATATTTCGCAGACGGCGTCGTGGAAGAAGAAGGAGGATAAGGCACAGGCCAGGTATTTTTATTTTGTCCAACAAAGACTGGAGAAAACTGTGTTAACATGTTCCTATTATTAGATAGGTCAACTGTAATTTGTGTCTACACTATAACCTGTCCAATTGATATATACTGCATATTCTTAACTTTGCAATGCTGATATGACAATATAATGACAAAACCCGGCGTGAACACTTGGGAGAAGATTACGATTAACCATTAGGTGTGTCCAGGGGTCTGTGTTTGCCCAACNTACCACTAGGTGCGTCCAGGGGTCCGTGTTTGCCCAACTCTTGTTTTTGTATTTTATTTGGGACTTACGAGATTGATCAATGTTCGGTATCTTTGCCTTTACATGCAGGATAAATAAATTGCAATTTAGACACATAATGAAAGGTTCCAATTTAGATTCAGGGTATAAAGTTAGGATTTATATATATGAAAAGGGATTACGATTTAGACATAGGATTAAGTGTGACGATTTAGACACGTTGTAGAAGGTTGATATTAAGACAAAGGATTAGGGGGTAATGATTTAGACACGAGGTAAACAGATACGATGTAGACGCATCTTCAACCCTGTTTAGACAAAATAGAAAATTATGAATCAACAGGTATGACTTGCTTTTGTAGTCAATGGGAGATGGTCTTCTTGGGGCAGTTGGAGACTGGTAGGACGATGTAGATGTTCGAGATCCTGTGGGAGAGCGACGGCAAAATACATCAAAAAGAGATCTTGTACAAACCCAAGGCCACGCTATGGCGGTAGGAGGTGCTATGGTAGAAGCTACAAATACATGTATAGAACCTGCTACAGTGGCCGATGCAGAGGTAATTTAGAAAAATGCTTTAATAAACATGAAACGTGTACCAACACATGATAAAATATCAACATTATGGTCTTTAGAGGTGATCGACGATCCAAAACATTCCGAACTGCTACCCGATTCTTAAAGATTTCAAATGAAGATGGAATATGAATAGAATATGAATAGTACTTAACTTCACAGATCATGTAAAGGATACAAAATCGAGAGTGGTGAGGGGGGAGTGTTGTTTTTGAACGCGAGAAATACAGTTTCAAAGGAAGTGTACCGGTAAATACTTCAGTTAATAAAAGTAGATGTATATAAATTGTGTGAGATGCATGAAACCCATGAATCATGCAACATATTGCATTGCAACAAGATAAAAATTACATATATACATATGCATAATATAAAATTACACTGCAGTTCTATTTTCTTTCGTCACACCGTAACTACTGCTTCTCACTTTAAGTATAAGTCATTATGAAGAGTTGCAACAAAGTATTCTAATAGCCAAGATGATTTCATGATACAGTATCAACTACTTTTCCGATACACAAGCGGTTTTTTTTTTCTAATCACAACATTTGATGGTTGACATTACAAATTGTTATACCCCTACTAAACAGTTCCTACAATATTCCTTACGAAAAAAAGTCCAACATTAGAACTGTTAGACCGGCCGGGCCGGAGGAACTGTTAAAATCGACTGTTTAAAAAAGACTGTTGGCCCGCTGACGTCATATGGCGCTAAATTGAGTTATCTTTTCCGCATTCGGCTAACCTCGGCTGATTCTGGTAACCACCAGTTAGATGTAATCAGCCGAGGTGTGGCGAGTGATTTATTCCTGTCGTTTGGATAAATAGAAATGGCGGATGGTCGTTTCGCTGCGACGAATGAAGATGGAATCCAAGCGATGCTTGAAGCAGGGACAGCAAAAACACAATAAAAAATGTGGTACAAACACAGTATCTGAAAATAGTTCCTTCATAGTCCATCATCTTCTGCCGAACTTCATATTAGTGCACCGTTCTCTTCGGGTTAAATTCTGCGAAAGCAATTTAATCGTAGACATAGGCGCATATTGAGGAAAGATTCGGGAAGATTATAAATGTTTAGTAGGGGTATAACAAAACAGTTGTTGACAGGAGTCTCGGAAAACAGTCGACCTGTTGGACCGGAGTGCAAGCTGTTGCCCGCGGCCTACGGCCTTGGGCAACAGCTTGCACTCCGGTCCAACAGATCGACTGTTTCCCTCTACCCCAGTCAACAACTGTATATTATGGCATGGAATTGTTGATGGCTGATATCATCAATTATTATAAGAAACTTGATTAAATACCTTTCGGTATAGCATTTTCAAACAAGCCTAAAAGATGTCCGATAGTGAAACTTAACTGACATTTATAGTTAATGGAAGATGGTCCTCATGGGGAAGATGGAAACCGACAGGGAGATGTAGGTGTAAGAAATCTTGTGGACGAGCGACACAGAAGTACGTGAAATACAGGTCCTGTACCAATCCTAGACCTTGTAATGGAGGGAGGAAATGTTATGGACGTCGCTACAAGTACACCTATAAAACCTGCTACCGGAAACGCTGTAGAGGTAATTGTACAGAAAAAAGGATTCGCAACTGTTTTTCTATTGACAGAGGTTCGTACTTTTTCTTATCAATTCCAATATTCCTTGGAATTTAAAAAAAAAACAATTTTAGTTACATTCAAAAGACTAATGGCATTTAATTCTTTCTCATGTTTTTTTGTGTGAAAACAATTGGGTATTTCACAGTATGTAATAATTTTTACTATGAATGTTATAGAATATCTTAAACTAGTGCTAAACAAGCCCTATTAATATGACATAGTTCATTCAAAGTTCTCTTTGCAAGTATATATAAAACGCGTTTCAATTTTTGTTGTTGGATCATGGATGTTTATTTGTAGTGCGGTTGATGAAATCAGATATTATTGCACTCTTTTCTGCCAACTGGATAGCAAACATTGTCAATTTCCTCTCATAGTCAATGGAAGATGGTCTTCATGGGGGAGGTGGAAACCGATAGGGAGATGTAGGTGTAAGAAATCTTGTGGACGAGCGACACAGAAGTACGTGAAATACAGGTCCTGTACCAATCCTAGACCTTGTAATGGAGGGAGGAGATGTTATGGACGTCGCTACAAGTACACCTATAAAACCTGCTCCCGGAAACGCTGTAGAGGTAATTGTACTAAAAAAGAGCCTTCGCTGTTTGTATTGACATATAGTCCCATTTTTTATTAGAAAATCGTTGGTTCGAATTCTGGCAGCTCCAGAATATTTACTTTAAAACGTAGTGTGTGTTCGATTGCAAAACGGGGTTATTGAAAGGGTAAATGAGAATTTATCGGATGGATCTTTAGATAGTGAACTCCCGTAACCAATAATCGTTGATCTGAATACGAAGTTTAGCCTAGGCTGCTTCATGACAATGATCGTCTAGCATGAGTCTAAATCTTAAGCACTATACAGAAAGCTGGTGATGTTCATTGATAAGTTGAAATATTTTGAATGTAGAAAAAACAACATCAAGTCGTTGGAGTAGAATTTCGTATCGCACAATGATTCTCTAAATCTCTCAAATTCTTAATGGATCTAATATTACCAACGTCTATATAATGTATATGCATAATGAGAGTATGTAACTCTTGTCACTGTTCCGAAAATTAGAAGGAGAGTTATCTCACTTAGCACTACAATACATTATGATCAAGCAAGCCATAGTCAACGTTGCATTATAGATATCGCTGCCTGTTGTCCTAGTCAGTCAGTGCATGAATAGGTCAATCTAGGCACGAGTAGACCGAATCAACATTTTTTACTGGACACTGTTTTAAGGTTTTTCTGTTGAGGTGATCATAATATTGTCAACGGTAATACAGAATCATTTCCAATTTCTTTCTCATAGAAGCCAAGTAGATGCTTCCAATGGAGATTGAAAAGAACATTGTCTCAGCAAAGTCATTATTTGTCAAAAAAAAGTTCTGAATGTACCGAAGAAATTTGTTTTACTTGATCACAATGCCATTATGTGTCGATTCAAATGCTTCATTGAATTACAAACAGAAACTTCTTTAAATGCATTGAAAAGACTAATAGTATTTCAGTCTTTCACTTGTCTCCTTAACAAAATTTCAGGGTTTCACAGTGCACGGTGGCTTATACATTTTTTTCGTATTTATTTAAAGACTAATTAAAGCAAGTGTAGAATAAACATTATGAATAGGACAGGGTTAGTTCAAGTTTTTGTAACACCCATTTCTGTTTTCATTGTTGGGTCATGGATAAAATTAATGATTTGCTTGGCAAAATATAGAATAAGGTGAATAACTAAACACATTAAGTTATGTTTCCAGTCTTCCAGGAGGAGACATATTTTTTGGTACTTTATATCCATCTGTTCGTCCATCCTTCTGTCTGTCATAAAGTCGCATAAACGCTTCTCCTCTTATACCACCTATCAGAAAGCCTTGGAACTCTGTACAATGCTTCACTGCCATTTGTAAGTGTGCATATTGTCTGGACAGGAAGATCCAATCAATTATTTCCCACCATGTTATGGTGGATCCAAGAGGGATGAGGGTGTAATTTAACTGTGGATGATTCTCCTTCTATACGGCCTATCATATAGTATTGGTACGTTGTAAAATGCTTCACCTTTCATTTATAGATGTGCATATTGTAGGGATAGGAAGACCCATTTACTTTCTTACAAATTATGGTGGCGTAGGTGGCCTAATGGTTAGGTCGTCGACTCTCGATCGAGAGGTTGTGAGTTCGAATCCTGGCGCGTGGCAGGGCCGACGTTGTGTCCTTGGGAAAGGCACTTTACACGACTTTCCTCACTCCACCCAAGTGTTAAAGGGGTACCTGGCTATAGACAGTAAGAGATCTTGTCAGTATGTTAGTGTTCTAGCGCGGGCAGCTTGCTCTGATCGAGAAAGTTCTGGATTGTTAAGGTCTGCCGGGGTAATAATGCATTGCAAAGCGCCTTGAGCACTTAGGTGATAAGGCGCTATATAAATCAATCATTATTATTATTATTATTAAGAGGGATGTAGGGTGTAATATAGCTTGTGAGCACTTCTTCTCTAATACAGCTTATCTGATGGACATGGAACTTTATACAATGCTTCACTGCTATTTGTAGATGTGCAAATTGTCTGGACAAGAGGATACGATATTTTTCTCCGCAAAACATGGTAGATCTAAGAATGGTGTTGGTGTAAAATAGCTTGCAAACACTTATCTTATATGGATTATCAGAGAGATCTTAAACTTTCTATAATACGTCAATGCATTTTACAGATGCATATATCATCAGGACAATGGGGGTCCAAGTGTCATCCTAAACGTTATGGCTGATCTAAGCGGGATGTGGATGTAAAATAGCTTGTGAAAACTTCTCCTATATGGCTCATTGGATATGCTTGAAAATTTGTTCAATGATATTTATCATTTCATGATGTTCCCTTTGTTCGAAATAGGGATACAATATTTTCCTACAATTTATCATCGATCAAAGAGGAGTTTTCTGTAGCCTTTTTCAAGGGTATGTTTACTTTCTTACTGGTACTTCAGCATAATAGTCATTATATTTGTATCATACACAGCAAACGACATTGGTCATATCGATTTTGAACATTTTCCATCATCTTTCTCAATGCACAAAGTACCATTCATAATGTCTATGTTCCTGCTTGTGCATTTCCCTTCATAACATGCATTGCAATAAGGAAAGGAGGTAGTAATTTTGGGCACCTGCAATTTGGAGAGGAGGGAAAACGTTTGTTTTTTAATAAAACAAATCTTATGTCCATTAATTAGTTAATGGAAGATGGTCCTCATGGGGGAGGTGGAAACCGATAGGGAGATGTAGTTGTAAGAAATCTTGTGGACGAGCGACACAGAAGTACGTGAAATACAGGTCCTGTACCAATCCTAGACCTTGTAATGGAGGGAGGAGATGTTATGGACGTCGCTACAAGTACACCTATAAAACCTGCTACCGGAAACGCTGTAGAGGTAAATATACACAAAAAGAGCCTTCGCTGTTTGTATTGACATATAGTCCAATTTTTTATTAGAAGATCATTGGTTCGATTTATGTGTGTTCGATTGCAAAACGGGGTTATTGAAAGGGTAAATGAGAATTTATCGGATGGATCATTAGATAGTGAACTCCCGTAACCAATAATCGTTGATCTGAAAACGAAGTTTAGCCTACGCTGCTTCATGACAATGATCGTCTAACATGAGTCTAAATCTTAAGCACTTTACATGTACACACAATGAATCCTTCACTGTATTTCTGTTGTCAGAGGCTCGAATGTATTATCAGAAGACTGTAGGTTGCATCAATTCCGGTACTCCTTTAAGCTCAAAGAACGAAGCTTTTTAGTTAATTTAAATGAAAAAAGAACAAACAGTATTTCATTCCTTACACCATTTAGAAATTACACACTATGAAATAACTTTTCCATTTTTATTAAAAATTTCCTTTGACTTTATGGAATATTTGAAACACGTGATGCAGAAACATTGCAAAAATGACATTTATCATTATCTTTCCTAGTATCTGTAAAACCCGTTTCCATTTTCCTTACTGGGACATAAATGATTTTTGTGCATTAGATGGAAAAAAGAAAATGATAGGTCAAATTCAATACATGCCTTTTTACCAACGGGATAATAAAAATTGTCAATTTCCGTTGATAGTCAATGGAAGATGGTCATCATGGGGGAGATGGAAACCGACAGGGATATGTAGGTGTAAGAAATCTTGTGGACGAGCGACACAGAAGTACGTGAAATACAGGTCCTGTACCAATCCTAGACCTTGTAATGGAGGGAGGAAATGTTATGGACGTCGCTACAAGTACACCTATAAAACCTGCTCCCGGAAACGCTGTAGAGGTAATTGTAAATAAAATACAATGACACAATTAGATAACGTTGCTATTTGCAACTGCTTTTTGAATTATATGCTAGCATAAAATTTATTTCGAAATTCCATTAAACCACGGATGCCTGGACACACCAAAGGTGGCATCGGGTGTAGAGGAGACCATATTTATATCAAGAAACTCTGTGACGATGTTTATCAAGTTTGTACAAATAAAGGTCACATTGTAACATCGAAATTTTTCTCAACCTGGTAGACTGGCATGGGTTACAATTTATAAGAAGTCCCATTTGTTAGATATGGGGATGAGGGTATACGGGAAAAAATTTCAAATTTAGGCTGTATCTCATCTACATCTAGAATGGAATACATAGCTGTTGATGACGCAATTTTTTTTTATCCTATGTATTGCCTGGAATGTGTATTTACTTGCTATTTTCTGTAATATTCACTGTTTCCTCGTTTATTTCCTAATAAAGGAAACAAAATCCAACTTATGGAAAATATTGCAGCAAAAACTGTAAATTGCAAGAACATACCTTGCATTACCGTTTTAGGATTAATATGATAAGGAATTTGTCAATAGTTTTGATAATCCTTGATTATATCATGGTCATCGGTCTCGTCCGTTTTCCGAACAAATGTAAATTATTTCTGTTTATAGTTAACGGTGGATGGTCTTCATGGACGACATGGAAGAGAGTTGGAAGATGCTCGTACAGAGGACAGAAACACGTTAAATACAGATCCTGTAAAAATCCCAGACCATGCAATGGAGGAAGGAAATGCTATGGTAGAAGTTACAAGTATAAATATACGAGATGCTATTCGACGGGAAAGAAATGTTCAGGTAATAACGTATTGATTGATTGATTATTTATTGTTTAACGTCCCACCGAGAATATTTCACTCACATTGAGACGTCACCAATGCCGGTGAAGGGCTGCAAAATTTAGGCCTATGCTCGGCACTCAGGGCCTTTGAGCAGGTATTGATCTTCATCGTGCCACACCTGCTGTGACACGGGGCCTCGGTTTTTCCGGTCTCATCCGAATGACCGCCCCATTCAGTCGCCTCTTACGACACGCAAGGGGATGCTGAGGACCTATTCTAACCCGGATCCCCACGGGGCAGGTAATAACGTCTCTTACGTTAGGTAATAACGTAAGAAGCAATCCTTCAACATCGACATTGTTCGTAGCTTTTTGCAAAATGCAATTATTATACCCCCGCTCCGAGTGAGGGGGTATACGTTTTACTCTCGTCCGTCCGTCGAACAATTTTTGTCACACATTTTCCTGAAACTGCCATTCAAACCAATTAATATTTGGTATATCACTTCATGCAGGGGTCCTATACCGCGCTTACCGAATTCAGACATTTTGCGTTTCAACTCCCTGTTATCTGACTTAGTCAAATTGAATATTCTTATCCATCCGAAACAAATATTTTCATCGCAATTTTCTCTGAAACCGCATATCACAGCCACTTGTCATTTGGTATGTCACTCCATTTAGGGTCCCATACCGCGCTTACCGAATTCAGTCCTTTCACATGTCAACTGCCTGTTGCCTGACTTTGTCAATAATTTTTAGTCGTATTGTGGAATCAATATTTTCGTCACATTTTTCTTTAAAACTACGTATCACAGCCACTTGGTATTTGGTACACCACTTCATCTAGGGTCCCATACCGCGCTTACCTAATCCAGAACTTTCGCATGTCAACTTTCTGTTAACTTGATATCAATTAACCTTAGTAAAAGATGAACAAATTCTTTAGGTAGCAGCTATATTTACATGTGCCGTAGAGCTCACATAATCCTTGTTCGTACTTGTTTTCCGCCGTAAATGCAAAGGTTCCGTCGAAGAAATATAAATTGACAAAGTTAACAATATGTTTAAAAACGTAATCATAATCCAAAACGCATATATACAAAGTCGAGTGTAGGGCAACACGGACATCCAGGAGAAAGCAGGATCAAGTGCCATGGAGGAGTAGGAGTAAGCATCCTCTACCGACCAGTCACACCTGCCGTGAGCCTTTAATTGCAACAAAGTAAACGGGATTACCTGTCGTCAAATCTAGTATGAAATTAAAAGTCTAACAAAGGGCACGAAACAAATCAGTCAACATATGAATTAGTGATAATTTGTAATCGCAAACAAGGTCATTATAGCGACCATTTAGGCATAAAATTGGCAAAATGATGATTTTAAACGAGATACGTTGTAACCTTGCAACATCAACTTTTTTTGTTAGTAGTTCCCTACTAGTTTGTCTCGCTTTAAAAAGTCATCATATGCATGGCATGTTCTTGCATATCGAATAAAAAAAGAAAATTGACGATTGCGAAGTTAAAGTCACCACGCGGCCATTAGAGTCAACTTTAAGTAAAATATCCAAATATGAAGCAGATATTTCAGATTCTGTGGTGTCCTTTACTAGTATTTTGAGGTTGTCTGAGTATATGAAATGGACATAATTATGAAAATTATGGTTGTTAATTGATAAGACATTATCTATGTATTTATAAGTAAGGTTGAAGGACACGGCAA
>CAJDSM010023175.1:1043-15830 GCA_903981925.1 Ostrea lurida
AAACCTTTATAAATGGCTGCTTAAGAAGAATACTGAAGATCCACTGATCAAACACCATCAGTAACACAAATATCTGGTTTAAAAAAAAACACCCAAAAACCAACAAAACAAGTGCCCGTAGAAAAAAGAGATCAGAAGACGAAGATGGCGGTGGATAGGGCACACCCTGAGGAAGTCACCATCAAACATCACCCGCCAGACCCTAACCTGGAATCCTCAGGGGAAGAGAAAAAGAGGGAGACCAAGGAACACCTGGAGGAGGGACCTGGAGGCGGAAGCCAGACAGACCGGCTGTAGTTGTGTAGAGCTGGAGAGGATCGCCCAGGATCGAGGACGATGGCGGGCAGTGGTTGATGGCCTTTGCCCCACAGGGGCTTAAGGCCTATAAATTAAAGCACTAAACAAAACATTCGACGAGGTACTGCATGGCTATTAGTATCAAAAGGTGTGGCTTTTTTGGTATCCTAATAGTTTTGGGAAGCATAGGAGGCGAGGCTTGAGGTTTTGCTCTGCATCTGTTGGTTCTAAGAGACTCCAGAGTTTTCATCGTGCTGAGACATTTTCTGACCTTCTGCAGCTAACAAAGTTTTTGTCTGAAGGGTTTTGCTAAGAATATTGCTATGACGGACCAATTGTTCAACCAACAGACAATCAAAGAGGAAGTCAAATTTGTCCATGTATAGGTCATAACCCCTCTTATTCTGCATTTCATGTCTGAAACTTTTACATACTCTATCGATTCCTCCCATAGGGCCAGTGATACTTGCCAGGTGGTGAATTTAAGTCTCTAAATTGTCAGATTCTTTCAAATTTCTAAAATGTGCTTCTCTTCTTGGTGACTCTAATATCACTCATTACCTACATAAAACATCCTTTAGCCCCCCCCCCCCCTTTTTTTTTTTTTTTTTTTTTTTATTTTTATTTTTGCCCCCCCCCCCCCGCAGTTTGCAGAACTGTAGCGGTATAGGTTTATATTTTAAAATCAAATTCTGGTATAGTAGAGATTCAAGTTTGTCAAGATCATGACCCCCGGGGGTACGTACGGTGGGGCCATAATATAGGGGATCAAAGTTTTACATGTTTGTGAATGTGTTAAGGAAAAATCTTCTCAAGAAACAAAGCTGAAATTTTATGAAAGCTTTCTGATATAGTGGAGATTCAAGTTTGAAGATAAAAATATAAAAACCATAACGCTATGTACAGTGTCCCTATATTTAGTGTCGCTCCCCAACGAAAATCTTGGATCCGCACGCATTTTTTAGCGTCATGTGATACTCACGTGAGTTGTCTACCTCTTGCGTAAGGACTACAAAATGGCGCCGTTTTCAACGAAAGAAATAGTTTCCCTGTGCGTTTTGAGTGTATTTGTGTTAATGGAGACATGTCATGCTCACCTCTGTTTAATAAGTCCCGCACAAAGAGGGTCTCTTGCAGGAATTAACAAAGCAGGTGTGATTTAATATTGAAATACAGGAAGTCTCTGTCAAAAAAAAAAAAAGACAGTATCGGCAGGCTAAATAGAATTGATTATAATTAACATTGAGGTGTATTAGACAAATACTGATGTAGAATTGATTATAATTAACATTAAGGTACTGATTTCATTTTTTATTTATAGAATTTTGAAAAACTTTTTTTTTCACTCAGGTAATGATAACTGCTTCCAAATAAAAGGACCCTGTGGGAAAATGCCTCCAAGTAAAGACGGTGTGATTGTGAGGTATGCTATCAGCGAGTGTCTAATACTTATATTATGATATATACATACCTCCTCTAAGTAAAGACCACGCTATCATTAGTTATATTAGTGTGTTTGATTGATGCATTATTTATATGAGTGTCTGATAATGCACAATTGCAATACTGATCGAGTTATTAGTTCTGAGAGTGTCTGATTTTATTGGTGCCTAATTTATATGTCAGTTCAGTGATATGCACGCCTCCAAGTAAATACCACGTGAATATATCCCATTTATGTTCAGCATTGTGATGTCACTTTTTTCTCTCATTCATGAGAACATATATCCTTATCTAAACTGTAGAGACTGCATGTGGAACAGGAAATTTTATCATTATGAACTTGGTTTTTTTTTTTCTTTCTCCACAGACCAGGCCAGACATTGAGTGTTACCTTTCAGAAGAATTTGGATCACTTCTTGAGTTCTTCTCCTGTAAGTTTTGTGTTAGAATAATCAGTGATGGAATAATATGTTGACGGTGCTATACCATTGGTACGAGCGAAGACCCTAAAACATCTTGCAAATAAAATCATGCGACTTCTTCATTTAACGCCAGAAAAATGATGCAGTTGACATGAACAGTTGCATTGTGACGTCGTATTAGCTGCAATGTTTTGTTTTCTTTCAAAATCAGCCATTTATCAACAACAGCAAAACATACTAACTTAAAGTATGAGAAAGCTTGCTTGCATATATAAAAACATTTGTGGTACTTTCCAAATACCTTATTTATTTTATTAATTATGGAGTTATTAATGGTGTATACCGCAGTGAATACGACATTTTTGCGGACATGTAGTGGGTCGCATAATCGCGTGGCCTCACAATTTTTCAGCTGATAGAGAGCAAATCACGTAACTTGCATGTCTAATCATTGGAGCGAGCTCGTTGCTTTGCAACACAAGCTTCACTCGCTATAAAGGAGACTGATTGCCAGAAATATCTGGAGGGGGCTACTGTGGTTACATTGTGCCAAGGGGTCTATTAGGGGAGATGGAAATCCTGTACTTCAAATTCTATTTTGGTATTTGCTAGATATTTCATCACAAGACTACCATGAATTTGAAATGTATATGGAATATCCCGTTGTATGGTTTAAAATAAGTGAATTTTCAGGGGTATCAAAATTTCGTAATTTATTAACCAAAAAACATAGTTTCATTGATTGTTTAAATCTCATGGAAAGCTTGTCCATGTCCCTCCTTTATGAAAAATATTTGACCTAGTTGGCCACTTTATTTTAAGAGTCCAAAACGATTTTCAAGATAACAAAGCCATAGTACAGTTCATTTTGTTTCCTTGAGATTTTGTATCATTGTACTGGTTTTGTAAAGGAAAACTTTAGGTGGCCTTTGGGGTGTCTCTGATGGAAGTTCCAGCTGCTGACCACCGTACCAGACCAGGGGGAGAAGGCATTGACCCTCTACACAGAGGTGGTCAAAATTCCGTAAGTGCAGACCATTATTTCTCCAGTTTTATCTGAATCTTCGGGTTTTAAACTCATATCATTAATAACATACTATGTTTAATCTTTCTTTCTTTTATATGATAGACTTGTGAAAGGAAACTATGCAATTCAAGTGAGTATTCTTTTTCTAGAATTGAAAATCACTCAAAATTATCATTGACTGATATTGTATCCATTGTATAAGCGTGAATAATTTGGTCTCTCTCCTTGACGTACATTTGATCCATGCTTTGTCTTATTTGAAGGTAACATACAACACCAATAATCCCGGGGCACCTCCCTCCTTCTATCAGTGTGCTGATGTCGTGGTACAAAACCTGTAGCTTGTACGTGGACCAGCCAGTGCAGTGGAGAGAGAGAGAGAGAGAGAGAGAGAGAGAGAGAGAGAGAGAGAGAGAGAGAGAGAGAGAGTTGGAACTAGCTATGTATGTGTTGGGAGTGGCACAATTCTAAGATGTATCTGTATCTGAAATTTCATTTCCAATGTCTTTGTATGACTGAGATTATGAGTGGAAACTGTAAATTCTTTGAAATTTTCCTAGTTCAAGGGCATAACTCTGTCAAATATATTGTGTTTGACCAGAACCAAGTACAAACTTTACCTGTGTATTCTTGTGACATATTTTTATGCCCCCGGAATCTTCGACGATTCGGGGCATATAGTTTTTGGTCTGTCCGTTTGTCCGCAAAAAACTTTAACTTGGCGGTAACTTTTGAATGGCAAGTGATGGGACTTTCATATTACACATGTGTGTTCCTTATGACAAGCCCTTTCTACTGGTACCAAAATTTTGACCTCCTGACCTTGAAGTTTGACCTGTTTTCAAAACTTTAACATTGGCCATAACTTTTGAATGGCAAGTGATGGGACTTTCATATTTCACATGTGTGTTCCTTATGACAAGCCTTTCTACTGGTACAAAATATTTGACCTCCTGACCTTGACCTTAAAGTTTGACCTACTTTTCAAAAACTTTAATACTGGCCATAACTTTTGAGTGGTAGGTGTTAGGACTTTGGTATTACACATGTGTGTTCCTTATGACAAAGCCCTTTTCTACTGGTACCAAAATTTTTGACCTCCTGACCTGACCTTGAAGTATGACCTACTTTTCAAAAACTTTTAATACTGGCCATAACTTTTGAGTGGTGGGTGTTAGGACTTTGGTATTACACAAGTGTGTTCCTTATGACAAGCCCTTTCTACTGGTACCAAAATATTTGACCTCCTGACCTTGAAGTTTGACCTGTTTTCAAAACTTTAACATTGGCCATAACTTTTGATTGGCAAGTGATGGGACTTTTATATTTCACATGTGTGTTCCTTATGACAAGCCCTTTCTACTGGTATCAAAATTTTTGACCTCCTGGCCTTGACCTTCAAGTATGACCTACTTTTCAAAACTTTAATACTGGCCATAACTTTTGAGTGGTAGGTGTTACAGTCCCTGAAACGTTCTACTTTACCACACGCACGGTGACCGCACGCAGAACGCACGGTGACCGTACGGTGACCGCAATTTGGGACCGCTGACCGGACCGCAATGTGAACGGTGACCGCACGTGGACCGACCGCTGAACGCAATATGAATTATCATTCGGAATGTTTCGGAATTTTTTCCACTTGGGTTAGATATGTTCTATCATTAGCTAAAAAAATAAATTCAATAAATAATTGTATCCAATACATAATAATATATAGGTAAGAAAAAACATATACAATTCAATCAATGGATATAAATGATAAAACAAACCACATGAATACTATATGTTGTATGAAAATATGCAGTCTATAAGCATACTGTACATGTTTTCTGTAAAGTATGCTAAATGTATATACAACCGTACAAGTATTTCTCATGGAGATTATTTTTTTTTCTAAATGCACAGTATGTGCAAAAAAGAAAAAAACTATATTTTTTTTATTAGCACTGTAACGACATCCAGGATTACGGGCGTACATGCATGGCTTCAAATTTTAGGGCACGAGGAATACATATACCTGCAATTAACAAACACCCCTAAAAACTATGCATTAAACAAACACGGACGTGTGTACCCTTGTCAACACAGTATTTTTTTATTAGCAATTGTAACGACATCCAGGATTACGAGTGTACAGTGTATGGCTTCAGGATTAACGAGCACAAGGAATACATATATACCTGCAATTAACAAACACCCCTGAAAGATGCATTAAACAAACACGGGCAGCATCTGTAAAATTAATGTACATGTAGCTACGCTTTCTCTTTGGAGTTCCGAATGTCAATGCAAAGAAAAAAAGCCTGATTGCTGACCGCACGGTGACCGACCGCTGACCGCACGGTAACCGCTGACCGCGAACTGTGACCGACCGCTGACCGCAAAACTGTGAACGGAGACCGCACGGAAAAATGGTAAAGTAGACCGTTTCAGGGACTGTAGGACTTTGGTATTACACATGTGTGTTCCTTATGACAAGCCCTTTCTACTGGTACCAACATTTTTTTTTTATCCCTGACCTTGAAGTTTGACCCTACTTTTTCAAAAACTTAAATAGTGGCCATGACTTTTGAATGGCAAGTAATAGACTTTTCAAATTTCACATGCATAATCCCTTTGGAAAGCCCCTTCCACTGGCATGTGGAATCCGGGGGCCACGTGTTTCACAAACACATCTTGTTATCATGAATTCAAAATGTTGATAATGTATAAATGCTTGAAATTTTCAAAGTCCAAGGGACACAACTCTGTATACCAAATTTCTGTTAAATACATGTTTGTGAATCTGTAGCATAGATAGTGAATGGAAACTGAATTATAGCGGAACGAAAGATGCGTTGACCATTTCATGGTAAGGCATAAAATTATTGCTCAAACAGCAACAAAAAGCAGGAGAGGAATGTGGTAGTGTCTGTAAGCCTAAAGATATAGTATATTGTAAATAAAAGAATTGATGTACTAATCATACTTTACATTAAGTCCATTTAGAAATGGGCAAATGATAGAGCACAAAAAACAGTGGGGAGTTAATGATTGTCATAATGGATGCAAGGTTTCTTAACACACACAAATGTACAGTGAAAGCAGTTTCTAATATGCATTAGGACACATATTTAGTTGGACTACCCAGTCTCTCTGAGTAAACAGTAAAACAACGAAATTGAGAGTGAAAGTAAGGGTCGGAATGTCCAGGTGTCTGAGTAGGAAGTTTTGGCCATGTGTGTGATAGTGAATATGCATTTTGTTTTATAATACTCCTATCATACATTAGTAGTGAATCTGGCTTTGATTTATTGTGAATCTCGTTCTTTGATGTATTGTGTAAACTCACTGCATTTACATGTATCCTATGAATAAATATCTTAACAAGTCTTATTCATTTGAATCATCTTTATTTGTGTTATTGATCATCATCAAAAATGAGTTCCCTATGTAAATTTAGACAATTTTTAATTTCGATTATTTCTTCCTGAGAAATATTTATATGCCATAAAATTAGATTGCTTGAGGTCAGTAGTAGAATACGGGCATGAACTACACAATACTGAGTGATGAAGAGATACAGTCTCATGTGAGTGGCAAACTGACAATTCGACAAAAGCAATGGTGCATGGATTTATTCTGATAAACCAGGAAACAAGAAAAAGGTTGGAGGATCAGATTTTTATTTTGAAAAAATACACTCAAATCAAACTACATCTAAAAACAGCTGTATATTCAAGTGACTGCCCAGTTTTACCCGATTTCGTAGTAAAAACAAGAATCAGTGACTGTGTGCAAGGGGGACAACTCTTACTTGTGCGACTGCCCAATTAAAAATGTGGAAGAGGATGGCATATGAAATTTGTAAGACCAGCAATTGTTGGAATTATATACATATCATGCTATGATATATATAATTGACTTATAAACATGATAAATTTGTGGGAAACGAACAATCTCATTAAAGTGTAGATAACTCTTGTTACTGAATTTTGTAGGAAATCCATAAAAAATTCTGCTCTGTATATTACAACCAATCATTTTGACAGAAACACGCCATTAGTGATTACAATTGCCGAAATATGCTGATCTCCACAACAAGAAAACTGGCTGGACCTGACATTTCGTATGTTGCCTTTAGACCTGACATTTATGTTAATTGCCTTTGGACCTTCATACATGTATGTTGCCTTTCCTATTGGCAATGCCCAATTTCAAATGAACAGTCTCTCTAAAAATATTTGCACTATGATTTTGATATAAAAGAAAGAATCAATTTCTAGTAAGAATATGGGTTTACAAAACATTTGAAAGTTTAAGTTCATTTCCAGTCATCATTTAAACATGCAAGTTTTCAAAATATTATCGAATGCACATACAGAACAAACTTTATACAATATGGCACATGCACTGTTCGGAATGATTATTGATTTACAAAGCATTAAATACAAGAAGAATTATTTATACGTGCAGGTCTAGATCTTAATGGACAATACTGTCAAACATCATTGTACGAAATTTACAGCATTCAAAGTAGGGTGATATTTTTTTATACAAAGTTGTGCCTAGTGTGGGCCATTTAACACAAGCTATTCATCCTCGAATTTGATTTGCAAATTTCCTTCCTTTTTACACAAATTTTTCGAACATACACCTTTTTTCAACTTTTCAAAAGTACACACTAAAAATGAAATTCCTTTTTTTCAATCTTAAAATATCCCTGTAGTATGAAACTACAAGAATGCAAAATGATGGTCCTTGATTCTCATTTGTGTTCTTCCCTCTCCCCATATAATTTAGAGATCAATTTTCATTTTTGAAAATACATTAGCGCTATATGAAAATTATGCTGACACGTTGTATTGCAGTTCATGCACTTGTGAATGACCAAAAATGAACTTATTTCTTGTATTGACAATCTACTCACAACTCTGTCAAAATTCCAGCTGTTAAAAACGCATTCTATATCAAGATTCAAACATGGATTGTTTACAGCTGCATAAGGAAATTGTGAAGATGAGCAAGTGAAGATAATGAACTTTGATTAATCTTTTAAATACCATAAAAGTCACAAAATCAAGGGAAGGGCACACAAAGACTCCTGGACATATCTGAGGTGGGATTAGGGCCTAGGTGGAGTAAGCACCCCCTGTTGACTGGTCAAGGGAAAACAAAGACTCCTGGACATATCTGAGGTGGGATTAGGGCCTAGGTGGAGTAAGCATCCCCTGTTGACTGGTCACACCCAACGTGAACCCAATAGTTTGATTAGGTAAAACTTAGTACAACCAAAATCAGTAGGTAAAGAAAGACCGAACAATTGATATGAAACACATCTGACTGCATTTGATCCAGTGAGAGCTTGTATTTACAAAGTAGAGCATTATAATGATAAGAGAATTAGCAAAATGCAGACTTAAAATGGGAATGTTGAAACCTCTGTAACAGCAACTTATTTGTCAGTGGCCTGCCTCCCTTCAGGAATTTATCACATGTAGAACATGCTCTCACATATCAAATCAATCAAAAGACATAAAAATCATATGCAAGTGATAATAAAATATTGCTACACAAATATGGGAAGTTGAGGATGGAAGATTTCAAAAGGAAAATATATTGGATATATTGGGGAAAGTACAATATGTAAATATTACAAAATAGACAACTGCTAGCACTCTGTTTGTTTTCTCCTTCCCCATGCCCCCCCCCCCACCCCCCCAGTAAATGATGTGATTACCACTAAAGTTTTAATTATCATCTACATTATACAATCCAAAGTTCATGAGAGAAATTTCATTATACGCAATTTTCAGTGTGCTTTACTTGAATTATCTGAAATTCAAACTTTGCAAATGAAAAATTTTGAAATCTGCATGTCCCCATTTTTGTTGGTTATATTTAGGAAATACGGACATTGGAATTAGTAATAATGTCTAGTAGTAATGTCCAAAGTGAATATTATTATGCCAATACAGAATAAACAACAAAGCATGATAACAAAGACACATCAAAAGCTGGAGGAGGCTGGATTATGAGGTATCATTATGAAGTCTTCCTCTCAGAATGCTTCATTTGGCTTATATCAGTTTCACAACCTAGATTACATGGGGTAAAAAACATTTACACTGAGCTTGTTGCAATACATATCAGGTAATTTTGATGTCAGGGAAATCTGGCAGATTTTTATCCGAAAGACAGCATTGAAATCTTAACTACCGGTACTATTATTTGATACAATTTTGTATAAAAGGTGTAACATTTATATGAATAGAAATTTCAGAGCTATTATCTTCTGGCAAATTTCCATCATCCATCAACATTTCCAGCATGCAAAAATACCCAGTATACGATATAAAACGTATGGAAATTGTACTGTACAGAGAAATTCTAATGTATGACGTTGTCTATATCATCCGAACATGTTTACTTTCATTTTGTTTGGGTATTTTTTTCCTCTCAAATAAATCAGAAATCTGAGGTCTACTATATTTTTTTATAAATGGAAAATGACAACAGAATCTAAAATCAAATATTGTGACTGGTAACAAAGCTAGCATTGTTCTTCATGGCAGAAACAGTCAGCCATTTGTAATATGGTTTACATGATTTTGAGACAGTATATCAAGAGTGTTCAAATATTGCTAAAAATTGCGGTGTATTTATCACATTATGACACCTCATCAACAAACAATTCTGATTGATTGTGAGCAAATATCAAAATTAAAAAAAGACCAATAAGGTATAAAAAATTGCATTTTTACATCTTCCTGTTTACTACATAAATTCAATAATTTTAAAGAAAAATTGCTTAATGTTATTCCATTATCTTTAAATCAAATCAGTACATGTGTAGGTGAAATAAAAAAAACATTTATTTTACACCCCCAAAAAAAATCATTGAAACACATATTACAGATACTAGTTAACAGCATTAAAACTATAACAACTCAAATTAACAGAGTAGCTAAATATGGACGGACTGACATCTCATTAACAAAAATCATTAAGGCAGAATATACTCAAAACAAGGTCTGCTTCACGAGAAGAAGAAAGTGTGGAATGAAAGTATAAATACACAGCTATATCACATTCCGAGGGTGAGGTCATTCATTGCATTCTGGGATTTCCGTGTCGTCTACGTAAAGTTTATGTAAGATTCCGTCTCGTCTCTTTCCACTGCTGATGGCCGTTATGTGAGCAGAGTGGGCACCAATTTGAAAATGAGTCTCCGTTCCTTCATCACCAAATTCCCCCTGAAATTCCAAAACACTGAACAGCATACCGGTATTTATTACACGCAAATATTCACACACACGCCAAATTCCCCCAAAATTCCAAACATTGAACAGCATTTACTACATGCAAAATTCACATGCATGCCAAATTCCCTCCGAAATTCCAAACATTGAACAGCATTTACTATGTACAAAAATTCACATGCACATCAAGCTGTTACAATCTTCTTTATTTCTTTTTCTGTGTTTGCAATTTTATTATTTAACTAATTGTTATAATTCTATATTTTGCTGACCTACATATAAATAAAGGCATCTAATAATTATAATCTTCATTGATTGTTCAGAAACAAGAAATACTTACAAAGGTCTCCTTTTTATCTCCATTGACCCAAACATCCAATGTATCCTTTTCTGTAAAAGTTACACATGATTATTTTCTTATTTCTACTGCTGAACATTAGTATGTGAAGAAAGAGTGTTTTTCTATTAAAATCAAGAGTTTTGGTTTATTTCACTTTAATACTTCATATGCCTAGTATCTTGAAACACTTGGATTATGCATACTGTCACAAAATGTTGTCTAATATTAATGTGTACTGTCACAAAATGTTGTTATTGTTGTGTATCGTCACAAAATGTTGTTATTGTTGTGTATCGTCACAAAATGTTGTTATTGATGTGTATACCGTTACAAATTGTTATTATTGTTGTGTACCGTTACAAAATGTTGGAGTTGTTTTGTACTGTCACGAAATGCTGAGGTTGTGTGTATAGTCACAATATAATGCTGTGTTTGTGTGTATTGTCACAATATAATGCTGAGGTTGTGTGTATTGTCACAATATAATGCTGAGGTTGTGTGCACTATACTCGAGTTAATATGTGTAGTACATTTCACCATATCATGGGCATGCTGACATGTCAATTTAGGGCTGTCATTGTACAGGGTCCAAAATTATGAATTTTTTGGGTCAAATTGGAGAATTTTTGACAATGATACAATTATGATAAAAACAAAAAAAAAAACATCTTTATTTGCTTTTTCACTGATTGTTTATCAGCAGAAAATGAAACTAAAATACAAATCAAGTGTCAAAGTAAAATGCATCTCATTAATACTGTCTCTAAATGCAGGGATTTATTTTGACTATCAAACTGGGAAAATTTTGGCATATTTTCCAATTGGGAAGGGTCCTTTTATCGGACCCAAATCAAGGGAGTGACAGCCCTGCAACTGCATAATGCTTTTTAAATATGAAAAAAAAAAATGACACGTGTTGTTCCATGTTTGAACTCACCCAAACACACTCGGATGCGATTCCCGGCGATAGTGAGCACCCATGCTTTCTGGATTTTACTCTGGTTCTCACGGAACTTGTTCAAACTTTTACCATTAACTTCCAAAGTGTATTCATACGCAAACCCACTGACTGCATCTATTGCGATTGTGCATTTAGCTTTGCTGTGGCCTATCTCAAAATGTTCTTTGCCGACCAACTTAAACATCCAGTCTTCCCGATAGATTTCCTGGAATTATACATTAAATTTATATTCACAGTGTTTACCTCTACCACAGAACAGGTAAGTATGAAGTCCCAACAACATTTTCTTTATATCAGCATACCGGTACTTGATTCTGACACTAACCCAGGTGAACCGAAATGAGCCGGATATACCTGGGGTACTTCATCCGGTGTATGTAGTTATGAAAATGTTGAATTTCTATTAAATATAACATTTTTTGGCACAGGAAAGGCTAACATTTTCACAAATTATGTTTATTTTCATTAGAGTACCTGGATTAAATACATTCTGTCTCAGAATAAGCCACTATCACTACTACTGTCTCAATGGATACAATCGTGAGCCGCCTGCGCCTATCAAAATTATCCAGCTCAATCGGCTCACCCGATGTGGTGTGTGCACAATTTGCGGGTCACAATCAAATGTCTTGCTGCATTACCCGAGTGCGCCGGATTGCCAAAATCAAGTATGCTATATGTATTTTAGCCTCAATATCTCGAACCCTCAAATTTCTGGAGGTTTTTTTCTGCATCAACAAGTTCAAAATAACAAGGTTTCACTGTATTTTAAAAAGTATATAAAATATGAAATTTGTTTGAATTATTATCACAGAGATATTTTTATTTTAACTCTGACATTTTAATATCGTAGTGTATCGTGTAGCCGTCACCCATCCAGGTGCTGACCACACTTGCTGTTGCTTAACTTGTGTGATCAAGAGACGAAATTCTACCATATCGCCAGAAAAGCTAGCACTCAAGCGAGACAATATAAGCTCCCTTTATACTCTCTACTACATTATTTGAATATTGCATACCATTTTCCAGCTGAAGGTTTCATTATTACATACATGATGATGCATATGAAAATTTCTTACTTTGCCATCGACTCTTATGATTCTTTTGCCAGATGTTGTTCCGTGTTCAAACTCAATGTTATGAACACCATCGGGCAAGGCCACCTGCCATGTGGCTACGATGTCATTCACAATTATCACTCTCTCAAAATACAAAGCAGAGTCGACATTATCACATCCCGTGTTCAAAATACAAAGGCAGATCGACATTATCACTCCTGTCAAAATACAAAGGCAGATTCGACACTTAATCTTCCTGTCAAAATACAAAGGCAAATATCGACATTATCACTCCGTCCAAAATACAAGGCAGATTCGACATTATCACTCTCTGCTCAAAATACAAAGGCAGATTCAACATTACACTCCTGTCAAAATACAAAGGCAGATTCGACATTATCGACTCCTGTCAAAATACAAAGGCAAGATTCCTGAATAAGAGCAGCAGGTATAGTTTGTATACTACTAGGAATTAAAATGTTGCAGCTTTAGCATTGTACAAGATTTGTAAATTGATTTTTTTTTTCAAAATTTAACATTAAGTTATTACCTTTCCAAAGCCTATATCCAAATAAGCTTAACACTACATGACAGTCATTATATATATTAGTGACAGGAAGGGACTTGATTTGTACATCACACACACAAAAAGTGCTTACATCATAAACCTCATTAACACAATATTCCTGTATTAATATTATATACCTAGCAGTTTTACACACCTTTCTCTGCAATCAATAACTTCCATGTTTTGTATGGCAAAATGTATACAGTATATCACCTTATAAAACATTCTGTTTTTTGGAATACTTTTTTATATATTTGATGTGTTATACTTTAGAGCAATACAAGCTGTAACTGCAGACGGCATTTTTTCAACTACTCAAATGTGTACAAGTTAGTACCTACCAATATAACTAATATAATAATTAAAATCTGGTGAAAATTTTCACAAAATAAGCTTTGGAATATTGATTGAGAGCATATTTTGAATGAGCATTTCAAATATCCCGCCATAGCCTCAAACGCAATGACACAGGAACGACGATTGCCGAACATAATCGGATTGCTGATGTCAAAATAGAAACTGCCGTGACTAAATATACATATTGTTTGTTTTGAAATATTGCATTGTGTCATGAATGACTAAAAGTACTATATGTGTAACAAAGTAATTATTACGCAAATGTGCCACTCAAATAAACTTTTTATTTATAATTTTCTTTGCAATAAGCATGTTAATCTAATACGTGTAACGCGTGCTTCTCTTCCGCGATATTCCAAACTGGTGACCTCCGAGGTCATTGCGATGATTGCGTCGGAGATGACGAACTGGAATTACTGACGGGATGCCAGTAATTCATGAATCGACATTTTCTGCTGATTTGACGCGTTTACTGATTCAAATCAACTCTGATTAAATGAAATTACATATTCTCAATCACAAATATGTCACCCTTTTACAAATCATTTGCCGTCAGTTACAGCTTGTATTGCTTTAAGATGTCATGGTTTTAGACAGCAAAAATATAATAAAAAAAAAATGTGTCAAAGAATATTTTACAGAATTAAATAAAGTATGTATTTATTTGAACATGGTAACGTAAACCGTCCCTAAGTCGTCACGGGTGTGTATTTGAAGCTCTAATTCTACAATCTGAAGACCTAAGGCCGTCTATGTTTAGCACAGACAGTTAGGAAAAATACCGAGGAAGCCTAATGCGGTAGTTTAGAAACACTCCTTGCATTATAAAGGTGATATATTAACGATCAAAGACGAGAAGGGTCGACGTGTCGACATAAAGACGGTACCGTCCAAAGGTCGCCATACCACCCTTCTTAAAGTCGACAAACGATTTTACCAGCCCTAAAATCAAGTATGGCCTGCCATTGGGTCAAATAATGTCTATAGTGTGCCGTAGCACTTGCAATTTGTCGTTTCTCATGCACTGAATTTGATTACAATATCTCCGTTTTTCTGAACAAAACGATGGG
>CAJDSM010023175.1:16288-28932 GCA_903981925.1 Ostrea lurida
TATCCACCTCTTGCACCTCGCACATCCAAACCTGCCAGCGCGAAAAAAACATCCATTTCTCAGCCAGTCTACCATCCTTATCCAGTATACCACACCAGCCTCACTCACACAGAGCTTAACTACTTACGTTACACATCATAACCAAATCTGTACCACGAAGGTACTTCGCACCTCAGCCAATCCCAAGTCCATCACTACGGCCGCCCCAACTATCGCCTTCTGATGTAAGACAAAACTCACACCACACACCGCATTTTCGCTTCCCCTTCTCGCTACTACATCTCTTTAACGCCCATCTCTCATTAACCATCGGCTAATCCCTCTCGAACAGACTTCCTTTGAACAACTACAGCACCCTGCACTCTCTATGACGCCCACCACAACCCATGTGTGGGTTACTCTGCGTTGTCGGTCTTCTTCCTGCAATCCGAGGTCCTTAAAATCATTGTCGGAGCGAAGCTTCCTGGTACTCTTGACTAATCTATACAATCTGCAGTGTCAACCAATATGACGCTAACAACTCGCCAAGTTTTCACGCTAATTTTGTCTGTTGTAACGATGAATATCCCACGCGCCTTGGCTATAACCATAACCTACTCCATGGATCCATCTTACGCGAATTCTTCATCTTATACAACATCGTTCCACATAGCACAGAGTGAACACTCCTTTCCATTATATCAGAAAACACTCTAAAAAGGTCTTTCCGTTCCAACTACATTGAGGCTTACAAAAACAGAGTCCAAAAGTCACAATCATCTACTCTTCCCTAAAATTACAAGTAGTCCGACACCTCTGTTATTCGAACTTGGCCATGGGCACCGTTAAGAAACCACAAACGTGCTCAAGACCTACTCCATCGAACTTCGACGACTATCCGACTCAAAAAAACTCACTCAAAAAACTATAGGTGGCTCGTGACCCTCTCCACAACTAATCACTACTTGCTACACTAACGCCACTCGCGTCATTCGAGATATCCTAGTGGACTCATCGAATAATCGCACACTTCAACCCTGAGTGTTCATATAAAAAATCTGATGACAGGTCTTTCACCACATATCTTCATCAATACCTACTGGATTACCACTCACCATGCGACAATATGATCCATACTCATCACCTACGGCCACAGTCGAATGTGCTAAACTAAACACTTCTTACCTTAATGGATATAAACACTCCAGTCCCAGCAATTATACTCATACATCAACCTTTCTTGGACCACCAACAAATACAACTCAATATTTGCAGCACCTTCTACTCATCTAAAGTCAGCCATAGAGCACTTCTAACGCCAACTAAACACTCAGACATGAATCAGTGTACTATTTCTTCTAACAGCTAGTCTACTTAGATAAACATCATAAAATCCGAACTAATTTTCACACAAAACAATACATCATGCGCTAGACCACAAATACCAGCCTGCCTTCCACTACACTCTCGAAGATGTGGGCACCCACAACAACCATCGTTATCTAACAAGACTAGCGCGAGCAGTGACATTTATGCCATTCAGATTCACAAAAAGCGCGCGAGGGCGATCCCTCCACACTCCTGCGCATCATATCTGAAACGAAGTCTTTCTAGCTAACCTTCAAACATGGGGGCTTCCTAGCTCTTTGAACTCACCTACTACAATATACCACTAGTCTGTTGCTCTGGCGACCATCGTCAACAACTCCTCTTATTCGGTGCTACTCATCAAGCTGGGCCTATGACTACCACATCAGCCTTCCAGAACGACTTCACCAGAACGTTTTAAGCCTTATTCCTTCAACCAAATGTTCTGCCAACCTGAAATTTCATTGCTCTTACATACATCGAAACCACCCCACGCGTCAATCCCCATAACAAGCACCCACAATTATAGAACCATACAAAACCGCTCCTCTAACCAATCACAGATTCTCATTCGTATTCTACTTAATCTAACACATGCCTTATACCCGGGGTTCTTGTAGGTTATGCAGCATTGCTGTTAATCTCCTAGATTCCCCCTAGAGCACGCCAATGCGGTCCCGCTGCATCTACCACGTCCCGCTCAACCCACACCTTCAAGCAGCCCAAATAAAATCTATAGCAGCAATACAGACACTCCAGGCGAACCTTTCCCTCACACCACGACACCCACAAGGGCAGCGGCCTGCCCAAAGCTGTAGATTCTTTCACCATGCTGAAAGCCCTGCAATACAACCCTGCCATCGATTCCACCTAGGAGAAACCTAGGCGAGCGACCTGCCAATCACAGACAGCATTTTAAATCCTAAAACAAATAACTTCAATCCTCATACGCATATATACAGCTTCGAGGACTATACACAGCGTATACAAAATATTCAACATGTCACAACTTTTGGCACGAACACACACTTGAGTTCGATTTCACAACTCCACATACTCTTATCTCGAAGATCACGCGACGCAACCTACTTCACAGCCGCATTTACAACTCAACCTATCTTTTCCACTCAGTCTTTCATCACTTGTAACTAACATTCCTGTTCTGATGAACCCTCTCCCTCACTCTTTACTAACAAGCGACACTTCTTCTTTTTCCCTCAAAACCTTCTTACCAAACCATCAGCCAGCCGGAATCTCTCTCATCACAACCCGAATGATCCACAAAACCCACATCGCACCTCGCTATTCTACAGCTCTTCGAAACTCTCCTTAGCTCCAGCAAAAAATACATTCCCTTACTCTGACCCTGTCTAATTTCTCTATATAAATAAGCTATGCCACCATCTTCCACACAATGCTTCTCCAGATTCTCTTAACTCACTTAGCACTGGCTTGACCACTGACCCCCACACTGCGTCTAACTCTATACAAGCCCCATCACTGTCTGCAATCATCAACTAGCTACCCATCCTGCTTCTCACCAGGTCTCCTGGTTCATCATCTCATCTTACTCTAAAAACCTTCCATAACACACTAAACCACGGCCATACCTTACCTTATCTTTTAACTCAGCAAACTCATCAAAAAACAACTCATAAACCCACAATATCACATATCCACTTGACTCGACTGTTCTACCGGCTAGTCTACTAATCACCACACCTCTTAACGTCCACAGATACCACATGGATGCGAAACTTCAAAATTGTTCCTTAAACGATAACACTTTCCTCTTCAAAATTGCACACCCTCAGGCTTCTGCGCACAGTCACTAGGTCTCTGCTTCTAATTCTTGCCACATGAACAGACCCTCAGTGCTATGCCGCCCAATGCTCTCTTTCTACTCTGTCGCCACACATCCAGGAGCCAGAACATGTTCCCATTCAACAAGACGCTGTAGGCGACTGATATACACTCGACGCTAGTGCTGCTCAACGTACACGCTCATCAGACACTTTCTCGGATGAGCATACAACTCGCACACTGGACCATGCTTATCATTGCTGCGGTCAAAAACATCCAGCTAACGTCCACCAAGAAAGAGCAACTGATCACCTATCCGTTATAGGGCGAGAACCATAGTACACGCATACAATCTCAGGAGAGTTTTATGTATCGAACTCAGCATCTCCTTACGGTAGGACTCGCCACCTAAGACGATTCAAGTCATTCCACACGCACTACAAACGCATCCTAGACTTATGTTTCTCCGGGAGAGCCAGCCGTCACCCCGGACTTCAACTGGAACACTTCCCTGCGACCAGTGCGGCCCCCACCAGCTCTGCCCCGGACATCTCACAACGCGCCCAGCCAACAAAGGGCAGAATCCGTCCCTACGGGAAGTCTGCCTCATCTATAGGTCCCAACTACATGTGCATCGACCTCAATCACCATTGCTGCTCGCACTTACCTTTATCCCTTCTCACCCAACAGCCAAGCTTTCTATCATCTGTTTTCATATCATCTTTACTATTATCTTTACACCGGGAAGAGCTCGGCGTGGAGGGTTTCACAGCGTCTTCCAGCGTAAAATCTAACGGACACCAACTCTCTATGGCACTCCTTTCATTGCTCGGACCATCTAAGACTGCACACGATCCGTGTAACCACCTACACCTTCTATAGATCGTTCCTCTAACAACAGGCTTCTTTTCTTTTATCTTTAACGGCGTCCCTCCCCTGGTAGGCGACGCCGCCCCCTCAGGAACCTTACCCCAGGCCTGCCGGGCCCAGAAGGACCAACGAGTTCACGTTTCTATCAACATAGCTACCGGAACCGGGAAATTCTCTGACACTCCAAATCGAATCTGCACAATATGCTTTTACCGCATTACCTGTTTCAATACTTGCATTCCAAACTTTCAATAGTGATCCTACCTACCCTTGTTGTGATCTACCTTCGAACCTTTCTGCCTGAACTACCCCTTGCACCTTATCTGCTCATTAGGCGATTTGACTGGACTGCATTCGGCCAGAACCAGGAGACAAACGGCATCCTCCAGGTCACTGACGCTGTCCACATAGGCCCGAAAGGAGACACGGGCAGAACCAGGGGAACCAGCTACTTCGGGGCCCACCTCCCCCAGTCGCCCTCCCCTCCGTGACGCGCGAAAGAGGCAACTGAAACCAGCAACCCAATTGACTCAGTGGACCCCAACAGGTCAAAAAGGCCAGCTAGGGCGCTCCATGCCGGTCAGCTATTACCATACGTTCGTCAGCCAAGGCAACAACATCTTAGGCTGTTCTCGGTCATTACTCACATCGAACAGCTAATACATTTTGTATGTGCTACATGCCCCTCTCTTTGAATGGTATCTCCTCTACCGCCACGACATCTTTCTTCCCTGTATATAATTCGAGTCTAGAATTTCTTCTTACCCTCGTATTACAGTAAAATTCTGCACATGGGACAATGCTGTAACCATCTTATTGGAATGACTCGTGCAATATCTATGCACCATACTTCACTACCATTCTAGGCCTCCATTCCTGCAACCTCAGTTGAACCTCCCTTACATCAAATATCCATGCACACTCATTTAAGTTCCAATACATAATGACTATCCGTTTCGATTTTAAGAGAGAACTAAATCTGGATGAAATTTTCTCTCATCAAGGGTGCTGATCCGATGAGGCAACTGACCAGGTTCTTAAAATGCGCACGCACAAAGGCAGATCCAGGCTTCATCCACTGATCGGAGCTCTCTGTATAAGACTGATGAAACTTGAAATTCAGATTAACTCCCAGATCAAAATTTCATCCGTCCCCTGTGTTCCCTTCAAACTGACAACCAATTATCTACTCGCTTCTTTCAGTTCATCTTCACATTGGCACATCCTTCTTAAAAAAATCTTCACTTGCGAATATTATTCCGCCTTTCAAGCAATTCTCTCTGCACAAGCACTGACAAGCTGGATCCTATCTCTCAGAGTCTCACACCAACATCATAAAATTGTTGGTTCCACCATTCCTCGCTGTGGACCATTCCGACAATTCTGATCATCTTCTATTTACTATTGCCCTGGGTCAACTATAGGCCACATGCTCGTCTTCTTCTGGAACTTCTCAGGGTTAACTCGAACAGGCCCAGAGGCAATAGGCATCGGAGAAACCAGGGAGGTCCCACGGCCATTCGCTCGGCAACCCGAGTACACGTTTACAAACCATTAGAGCGCCAGGCTTTAAAGCAGCGCTTTTAAGGGCTGCAGGGTTTCACTACGGATTGAAATTTCACAAATTATCCACACTGGAATTCACATCCACTTGATCGCTGTACTAACTGGGCCAAATTACTGTGCTTTCATCGTACAAATCTCAGCCTGCATCAAAAACCGCAGTTCTACCCGCTCTTTGCATGCCATGACTGGCGGAACTCCTGTCATCTCAAAAGACCACTCAACATTAAGAAATAGAGGTCACTTGACTACACTTCAGAAATCATAATATCATCTAAATTACCTTTTCACTCTATGGTCGAAAACAGCATATCTATTCTGTACTGTCGTTCGCAACAAAACGCCCAGTACATCTACTTCATCAAAGCACACACCTTAAATAGGCCTTGATTTGATCACGCTCCAATGTACACTTAAACATAAGATTTTCCTTAGCATCTGCCACCCCCCTCCCCCCATAATCCCGCTCTCGTCCATTCCTGCCGCTCTCTTTTACCATCACCAAAAACCATTTCACCAGTGATCATGCCCTTTTACTCCTTGCATCCCCCCTGCTACGATCTAAGATATATGTTCTGTTTTCCTGTTTTTACACTCCTGCCCATCTCTCCATAATCAACTCTCTCCTTTTGTCACAGTCTCCTCTGTTTTTCTTAAATTCAACATTTTATTTTTTCCCCGCCAGACACTTTTTGAAACACTTCTGCAACAAGTCTGCCGGTTTTGTCCAACCCACAACTTCTGTCATAAACTAAGAAACTCAATCTTTCAATTTAATGTGATCCAAACATTGAATACTTGCCAATATCGTCACATTCCTTTCCACTAGAAATATAATTTCAAAATAAAGTTTTTAAAAAATTCTACTAACTGCATGCATCACTGTTTTCCAAAAAATATAAAGAACACTTGAGATATTTCAAATTCTGACTGCTTTCAAAATGCGGATTAAATGTACTATGGTTAATGGTGGTAAGATCCTGGATCCTGTGCCCTCTTGGTCTGTATCCTGCCTACAAGGTTTCTTCTAATAAACGATTCTACGACTTGACATACAATAGGCAAATTCTTCCTCAATACATATAATCAAAGTACCTGTCTGTAAGTTCATCTGAGATTACCGGTTGGGTGTGTATCATCCTACAAGTCCAGACAGAATGGACAGCAGAAAGACGGTTGCCTGTATTCACATCTGAAATAACTTGATGTGCCAGGACTGTCATCCCCCATGAATATGGGTTCAATATGAAGACTTCCCAAATGGAAAATAAGCAAAATTTCCCCGATCTTGATAGTCAAATAATTCCCAATTTGAATACAATGTAAGGAGATGCAAGGATCTTCAGTTTCATTTGGCACAAAGAGTGTTTCAAATACATTAATAAAATATACTTTTTGAATTTTTTTAAAAAATACAAACTGCATCATATAAAAAATTTTCCTATTATAGTAATGAGACAAAGATTTTTACATTCTCCCAATTTATAATGGAATCCCAGACCCTGTACAAAAATCAGCATCTGACCCATTTCATTTGTGATATTCTTCCTCTGTTGCTCCATAGAGTTTGCTTAGTTCTCTATGTACAGTCATGATTTAATTAATGCATCTGCAGATTTCAGTCTGCCATCAGTCTGATGAGCAAGGCTAATAAGGGTATTTTGGGTTTTGCTTCATTTGTCGTATTGCTTTTCTAAAGTAATAATTCAGCTATGCTACAGTAATGTGATGGATACAGACATCAGTCATCAATATATCCACTCAATTCCCCATCAAAAACTGAGCGCCATAATTCACAATTGGCGGAGCATCATCTACACCAGTGATATGTCCCTAGGAGAAGCAATCGTCCTGAAGCGATTAGCACTGTCAAATGGCTTATGGCACTTCAACGATCAACAAGCCCCCTTTCTCTTACCTATATGAGCTTTGTAGTAGCATTTTCTTCATAAATTTCGTCGCGTTTGCAAGTCCATGCAAGTTCGTCATATTGTTTGTATACACTAAGCGCAAAAAATTACTTCAGCTATAACATTCAAGTTTGATGCAATTTATGCAGTAAATTTGAGAGCACACCTGACAACAATGCTTTTGAATAATTAATCAGCAGTAAATGTAAAATTTTTAAAAGCTATTTTTAACTTTTTAGTATCATCTGTCGCGACATATTGGTTTACATCGAAAATTGTTAATCCGTAGTATAAATGTCGGAGTTTATAGTGTACTTCTGCTATGGTGGCATACGCAAACATTTTTTAGTAATTTATTGGCCATTATGTTGATGAGGAATCAGCATAAGTTGTTTTGTCGTTTAATAATATATCTAACACCACAGATAAACAGAAAAAAAAATTAATATACGTACGACATGGTAGTCCTACTTTCGTTTCCGTTCCAGTTAGGACCGTATTTGTGTAAGTTGTTGGCCCACAGCAAGTTTATGGGTTTATTCACGCTTCTATATTTTTGATCTATTTGAATCGGTAAATCTAGAATGAGATAGAAACTGACATTAATGCATCTTAAGGTGTCAGTGCAAGAATGATCTTTATAGTACTAACGAGTTACATTCGAGACCCATTGCAATCAGATTACGGCTCTGGATTTCTTGAAATTAATAAATAAATAAAAACTAAGTTGGAACTTGGGACTTAAGTATGACATTTTTACTCATTTGCAGGTGCTCAAAATGAGAGAAAACTCTAAATATGTTCTCAATTTTGTCAAGAATCCAGTCAAGGTTGCAGTGGAAACTATGAGGCATCCCCATGTAATTCTGTAAATGATGATCAGGTCTGATATAGGTCTACCCCTCTATACTATGAAATTAGTTATATTTTATATATATAGAGGAGTAGGACTATATCAGACCTATATCATTTACAGAATTACATGGGGGACGCTATGTGGAAATGCCCTCTACAAAAAATTTCCAAATGCTTTTTTTTGTGTTAGTCTTTATCTTTTGGTTTGGTGTATCTTATTCACATTTTCATTTTTTAAAAGAATTGCTGGAATTATACAGACTTGGGACTTCTGTCCTATAGATAACACCTTTACATATTTGAAAGGAAAAATAGAAAACTAATGAAAAACTCTAACCATACCTATGGGGACTTGAAATTTTTGATTCAAAATGGTGTAGATTTGAAATTATAACATGAGAACATGTATTTCGCCATTACTGAATCTTGGCTATCCAGTTTTAGTGTTCTGAGATTTACATGATATCCTTAAAAGCATGCATGTAAACCAATTTTCTCAAGTCATTTCATATTATAATCACTCCTGAAGTCTTTACTGCGACTGTATGTTTGTACAATGGCATGTAAATTGCTATGGTACTAAACCTAATGCTAAAATGGACGTTACATTGCACTTTGCATCCAAAGCATATTGTTATCCTCCGCATTCATGAATACAGGCTGAACCAAAATCTCTAACAGCTAGCTTTGTAAGCGGTCATTGTCTAATAACGTCTGAGGTTTTTTTTTCACCCTCTCATGAATAAATTAACTACAGAATACTTTTTGCTTCACCCTCAAACATGGTCTTACGCCGTAAGGCATATCAATCATTTTAACAAGACACTGTGCACATATGTATTGTGATTCAGATCAAATGTTTTCAATAATACTGGGAATCATTTTAATTCGGTGGGGGCAATGTGTGTGGGTAACCAAAATTGTGTGGTTCGTGGCATGTAATTCTGTGGTAATTGCAAAATAATGCGAAGTGCAATAAAAATTTAGAAATATTAAAAGGGACAATAAACATGTTTGTGGGATGTAAATTGTGGGTAATGAGTGACCACGAAATCACGAACATTGTCCCCACGAACACAACTGATGATTCCACAGTAGTTACCGGGTAAATTACCTATGTAGATAGGTTCTCTGATGTGAGAAAGCTTAATATCAACAGTTCAACTATCTATTGTGGCATCATAAGTCTTGATCAGATAACAATGTCTTTATACTAGTATTAGGTTTACAATTTTTTTTTCTTCAATTTACAGTATTGACTGTGTTAATCATTTTCTGAATGTTTATCGAGCAGAATGAGAAGATATCCAAATATAAGCAACCCATCTTTTCCTAATCTAGGCTGTCTTATGATGTTTGGATAAGCATCCATTATCCTTGGATATTAGAATATCCTCCTCACTAAAACATTGCTGTCTCTTACATTTTTCACACCACACACATCAATAGTATGAATGCACCTTTAATTATCAGCCAATAAAAGACAATACAAACGTAGTACATGTTAGCCTTTAAACGACACGTTACACTTTACTTGCAATTCTAAGTGAGCGGTAAAAATGCTCATTAAAACCATGGCTGACGTTATATGCAACCAACCCAAATAATGACCACACAAAATGGGCTACTTGTCCAAATATAACTACTGATGGCAGAGCAAACTTTTATGAAAGCTTGCCTAGCTAATATAAGTAAATGTACATGTTAGTTTAAAGGCTTATATTATGTTTTATCAAAAAAATTTAAGTTTGTTGAAATATGGTCCCCTGGCCAGGACAGACACACAAGAGGGATTTAAGGTCGGGCCCTACTCGAACTAACGTCATGCCACTTACGTACATTTTTTGCTATGATGATTCGTTGCGACGTTAGCGCATCCAGTAATTCAGAGTGTAAAATGTAGAGTGCGGTGATACTTGGCGCTCGCGAAAACTAGTAAACAAGTATTGTTTACAAGTTTTAGACTCAAAGCAAACGAAGTATTTGAATAAAGGGAACAACTTCACACCGAAAGTGATGTTACATTGTGAGAGATGCAGAGTGTACCGGATATAGTTAAGTTGTGGCGCAATTCTTCTTGTACAAGTATTTACTCTTTTCAAGAACAAACAAATACAGTTACTTTGAGTATATTATTTAAAGAAACATATTTCCTTAACTTTTCAGGAAGTTAAGTAATGACCGATAAGGTATACATTAGTACAGAAGCTGTACAAAGAAAAAAAAGTCAGTAAATTTACTATATTTTATACTTTTCACAATGCAAACAGTTGTAAATCTAACATCTAAAGAAAGAAAATGGGTGGTATAAACATGAAATTAACGAAAATATTACCAAAATACGTAATTTTGTAATAAAATTGCGAATTTTCATTTTGTCACTTTCACCACCAATTTATTCTGTGTGGGTTAATTTGATTAAAGTAACGCTAAATATTGAGTTTGTTAACGTATATGTTGATAAATAACCGATTATGAATTATTTTGCTTTCCTATGTGTTGATATCTCAATATGATATCAGGTGAATTGTAAAATGGTAAAAGGGGTTGTGTTGGCTTTCGATATTCCTATCAGAAAAGTAAACAGTCAAGGTGTGTGTATTTTTGGCTTTTTTGTTACCTACGGTGTTATTTCTAAATATTTCAAGGCAAGAAATCAATACTTAAACAAAAACTTTGTCGAGTAGAGAACCTACCTTAAGTCTTTACAAATTGGGGAAATATATATGAAATTGTTTTGAAAATTGATGATCATCCAAGAAGTGTAGAGTGTACGTTTTCGGGACTCAATTAGATCATCAAAAATCTTGAAATGATCTGTATACCAACATGAAGTAGATTTCAAGAACTCTGCCCTCATGTTGCAGCTGTAGGCTGTGATGAAGTTGTTAGCTCTTGGGTAATGTGATGAGGTTAAATGAAAAGGCTTGCAATTGCAAACCCGAGATAACTTAGAAAATCTTGACGTAACTGGTTGGTTCTGTCTTTTCCTGGTATTTCATCCACCAGTTTTTGATTGGTGAATAAACATTATACAAAGTTTGATTTGTATACTAAGTAGTTTGTTTTGGTATTTTTAAATGTAGAAGTCTTGAGTTTGAAGGTACTGTTTTTGATATTATATTTAATGATGCCCAATAAAGTGAATATATAGTGAGGGGAGCACAAGTCGTCATTGTCACCTCGTTCAATATTGCAGCAGCAGCTGTATTCATAATTAATGTAAGCCGTTAAACCGTCCCTATCTCGTACCGTCCCAAAGTCTGTCAAGCATTTTCTGTGTATTACTCGTTATTTGCAAATATCAGCTTGTTCAGGCGTGTTAATTTTGAAGCAGAAGAGTATACCATTTTGTTTTAAGATATTCCAATACAATAGTTATCATCTTTTTATCAATTACAATAAATATGATAAACGACGAACCCTTCAAAATGATAGCACCATCGACTTGGGCGATGGAAACGTTGGTTTATAGACTTCAGGGCAAAGGGTATAGTGACCGCATATGCAGAAATAGCATTCATATGTTTTAGTGACATGAGTAATAGGTTGAGTATCAATTTAGATTTATTTTTCTTGTGGATATTGAGTTGAACTTTTACGCCAATATTCAAGTAATTGAACTGACGACTTAAAGACAGGCTTGTCGACTCTAGGGCCGCTGTTATATCGTAATATAATTACATCAAACCCTTTTCATGAACATGCATCGCTAATATTGTTAAATTTTTTACTTTTCATGTTCTTTTTATTTGTCTTGAAACCAGAAGGATTTCTCTATGGAAGCATAAATGAATGCCGATTGTTCCCGTCCCGTAGCTTAACATCGTCTAAATTTCAAATTCGTGATCAGGTATTACATATGGATACCTTGTACGTAAATGCTTTAAGTCTTACGAAAATTTGTAAGCCTTTTGATTTTTCAAGGTCAGAGGTCAAGGTCCGTAGTTGAACTTATAATATCTACGATACGTCACATCTCCCTATATTTTATTCCTCTTTGAATTGGTTGGTCTGTATTGTCCAACCTTTCTCTTCATTCCGTGTCTTTAATTTGTGTTTTATACCTTGTGAACTACGGTTCTTTGGTGCAATCTGCAGACTCCTTCTGTATTTTTTTTCATTGTCTCTGAATTAAAGTGAATTCTTCTATTCGTAGTCTGAATTTAGACCTTGTTGGATTTTATACAATGTTATTATGTATCGTAAATTGACAAACGAATCTCCGCAGAGGATAACGCCAAGGTAAAAACACAAATTAAAGCACGGAATGAAGAAAGGTTGGACATACAGACC
>CAJDSM010023176.1:5811-26669 GCA_903981925.1 Ostrea lurida
TGTTGTTGTTGTTGTTGTTGTTGTTGTAATTTTTAATTGACGCGGTACACACAACCGATCAAAGTAGGGCGCCCTGTTTAACTCCTTCTTCTGGCCAAATATGGCGAGTTTCCGCTTGGTTTGTTAACTAGTCAGTGCTCCATCTGTGTAATTTGCAGTAAGAATGTACACATGTAATTATGATTGATCATGCCATAATCAAATATTTTTTCCATGTAATTAATACTTGTGTTTTTGTTTTGAACATATTTTATTGAGTAATCAAAATGGATTGGAGACAAGTTTTTACAACTTACTGGCTCCTCTCCTTCAATTACAATATATATAGGGTACGCACATTAAATACAAAAGATATAAGTAGCAATTAAGTAAAATGAGCTAGTTTAAATACAATATAATATACTATTAATATACCATTTGAATCTACTTTATATTTGTTCACTGTGGCAATAAGAATCCCATGAGTTATATACCTTTACAAGAAAATAACATTGTTCTAAGACGAGACCCTACACAAGGTCTGGCCCCGACATAATCCATTTCCGGTACAGTCTCCATTTCCGGTACAGTACTGGTAGTTTAGAGGTACTATAGGTACTGCTGCTGTCTTTTAGTAATCTAAACATGCACCGACAAGTTTGTAACAAGTCTGAACACGTCGTGATGCCAAGGAACACAACTCGTATTGATATGTTTGGCTGCCTTGGATTTTGTTATCGAACTTTGGTCATATTAATTACTCCGTGAATCGAAATAGACTAACGTTGTGCGCATTCTTAAATTTTCAAATACATTTTTTTTTTTAGATCAGTTTAATATTTTCCTGACGCTTGACGTCTGACACCTCCCCCCAGAGATGAGAGAGAGAGAGAGAGAGAGAGAGAGAGAGAGAGAGAGAGAGAGAGGAGAGAGAGGAGAGAGAAGAGAGAGAGAGAGAGAGAGAGAGAGAGAGAGAGAGAGAGACGAAGAAGAGAGCATGTAATGTGCTAGGAAATCTCTTCACCATTTGACCGGTTGTGGAAACAGAAGTTATTTAAGACATTATGCTCATCAATTTACGGTTCCTTGTAAAACATAACCCAAGAATGTAAAAGGCTTGTATGCAAGATATTTTTTTTTAATTGGAGAGAACAACAGCACATGCCCTGACTAATATTTCTATAATTCGAAAGAAAGTTAGAGAGAGTTAGACCTATTAAGATAGTATCTTTTCATTATTGTTTTTTACTTATTTATTGCTTTACAAAAAATTTGTGTATTCCCTTCTAAAAATACTGCGAGACGCTCTTTATAAAAAGAATTTCGTTGGAGAGAAAAGAGAGAGAGAGAGAGAGAGAGACGAGAGAGAGAGACGAGAGAGAGAGAGAGAGAGAGAGAGAGAGAGAGAGAGAGATAAATATCACGTTACTCTCTGATCCTTTGGTGAAGGTGATATTAAAGCAACAAATTTTAAATCAAATGCATCGAAATATTATACATTGTTCGTCACGAGCGTAATAATTTAATTAGGGCAAGGCTAGTGGGCTGTAAGGTGTGTGGTTTTTGTTGTGTTTTATTTTGGGGGGGGGGGGTGTTTTTGTTTTTTTTTTTTGTTGTTGTTTGTTTTGTTGTTTTTTGGTGTTTTGTTTTTGTTTTTTTGTTGTTTTTTTTGGTTGTTTTTGTTTTTGTTTTTTTTTGGTATTTTTTTGGTTTTTAACTATTTAGTTATTTATTAAATTATCTATTTTTTAATTTTTTTTAGCATGATTCTCTATCAATCAATTTTTTTTATGGTGAAAACTAACATCTAAAGCAATCACATTTGACCAATTCTATCCTGGGTATAATTCTTCGCTTCATTTCATAATTCACTGAAAACAATATAAAACACCTTTACCCCTGCACGCGACTGCTAACTCTACTTGTATTAATTGTCGCGTGGGCGGAGCTACGACGCACACTTCCAGCCAATCGTGTATCAGTAGTTTCCAAATGTTCCCCTCATTCATAAGAGGGAGTACTACATACCCTTGATTCATTCATACTTTGTCATGTGTTTAAAAAATGTCTGCAGTTCTTGATATAAATTCGGATGTCCTACATATTCTATAAATAGAAAATAAGCTCGGCAACGATAAAACTGTCATGTCAACATTTACTGAAAACATTTTTTCTTGATATTTCCCAACAATATGCATGTTTTGTGGTATGTCGTATCCATTTATGATAAACCTGTTCTTCACATAAAATGTCCGATTCTTGTGTAGATATCTGTACATTTGCACGAAATAAATCCATGTGTTAAACATTTCCATCTCGGATGCAGAAATAGAGAAGGAGAGAGAAAACAAGATAAACGGAAAAGAAACTAATACTAACTTCATATTGCTGAAAAAATCTTTGTTCTCGGTCGGTGTTAAGCTGGCTCGTCACAGAATATGAATATTCATTAATATAATCAAGAGTCAAGGGGGTTGTATAAGTCGTTTTATCTCTTCTTTAAAAGTAAAAAAAATAAGAATTTAACAACCGGACAAAATATTTGCATAGTTTTATAATTATTGATTAAATTAGTAAGCATACTTCATATTCAAAGTGCAATATTTTCCTTCATATTGATCAATATATCAATATCAGATACAAATTCTCCACACCGTCATGGATGCGCATGCGCTCTACAGGACTTGGGTTTAATAGAATCAGTCAGAGCAAGGGTTCTCAGCGAATCGGGGGTGTATATATATTAGCTATCGGTTCGAATGGATTGTTAGCCGTTTGAGCTCTCATCGGAGCTACACGGTTACATACACAAACCGGCTAAACAGACAACCTCGGACAACAAACTTACAATAGCTGTGAACGAATATACACACTGGACATTTTAATATTACAGTACTTTGGAGGAATCAGAATTCTTGTGTTGCGTTGTATTTATTGTGTAAATGCTTAACTGACCATTTTAAAAAGACTGTCTTTCAGTTGGACATTTTTAAAATACCCAACATGAATTTAATGTGCTGTGAAACGGAATCTCAAAGACGAGCATATGAGGACCCCGTGCTTCTAAAAGACTACCGTGTGTTGCAGAACCTACTGCACACCGAGGATCGGTACATGCCATCACCCACCTATTTTTCTTGTGTTCAGACTGACATTAAACCTTATATGAGGAAAATGGTCGCTCAATGGATGCTTGAGGTAATTTTTTTAATTCATTAATTTGGATTGCATGCTAATTATCAATGTGAGAATGCAATGGATTGTCGACGGTCACCTTCACGTTGTGAGCCGACGAGGGCATGGAGTTGACGTTCCTGCAAATGAAAATAAAATGCATATTCATTTCATTCATATATGATATTGACAATGTCGTGTAATAAAAGTTTACTTAATTACCTATGGTTTTATGTTGGAAATGTTTATTTGGTGGTTACTGTCGATTTTCTATCAATTTTTCTTTACCACGTATATTCTGCATTGGCGCGAGCGGATATCAAACATGGCGGCCAGATTATTTTTTTAAGAAAATAGGGTACCATCACAAAAAGGGTTTAAAACTATGTTTTCGATCGATGAAACCTAAATATTTTAGATAAGCCTTATAGAATACATATTGAGAAAGGTTTTATATCAAAAAAATTTTATTTTTATTTTGAAATAAATTTTTTACAAATTTTCTCTACATTAAAGTTTTTCATAGGAGAAAATGCACATTTTTGCCATAAAAGCGTTTACTGTGAGTTTATTTTCAGTAAATAAACAACAAAAAGACAATTGCCACCAATTTTGAACTGTATTTGAAGTATTTCTGAAGTAGAAATCAAGTTTTGGCTGAAAATGAATTTTTATTAGAAGTTTTCTGCATCCGCATATAGTCTGATCTCACTGTCGGCCGCCAGCACTGGTGAATGGTTTTTGATTCTGCGCACTTGCTATCTATGTAAATATATGACTTCTCAACCAAGTTAATACTTTAATAATTAAAAATAAAATATAATTTGTAGAAAAATCCAAAAAAAAATTGTCACCTGATACTTTTATGACTGTCTACCATTCATTGCAAACTTTTTTTTTCCAATGAAATTTTATATTTTTCTCTGTTCATGATAAATATTTTTCAATTAAAATAATTCAAACTATGTTTAATTTTCAGGTATGTGAAGAACAGCAGTGTGAAGAGGAAGTTTTTCCTTTGGCAATGAATTACATGGACCGATTCCTTTCTGTAATAGACATTCCTCGAACAAGACTCCAGCTTTTGGGGGCTGTGTGCATGTTCTTGGCATCCAAATTAAAAGAAACTAATCCCCTAACAGCAGAGAAGCTCGTCATATACACAGACAGATCAATTTCATTGGAAGAACTTACGGTGAGTTTGAGAGGTGTGAAACCTCTACCCCTGGGGGCAGGGAGAGTTGTATACCTGTCTCACCTGTATATGGGCTCTAGACACACTGGGAAAACCTGTCTGTGTATACTTGACCACATGCTGAGTTACACAATACAGAATTTACATGGACAAGCTGGGATATTATCAATAGATTTATGTAATCTACTGCTGGTTTGATTAAACATCATTGGGTCATTAAATATAAAGGGGGACACTGTGTAATGGGGACAGAGAGAATCAGTTAAATTGTAATGACAACAACCAAGCTCTCCTTGTCTAGTAATGAGGGGGCTATTTCAAATACTTACACCAGTCTGTTTTTATAATCATTGGTCTACCCCTAATAAAAAAAAAATTAGAATAAAAATAAAACCTGGAATTTTGTCTATGGTAGCAAATTCTACCTGTGATCTAGTAAGGCAGAAGTGCCTAGAGATATTTATCCGGCGTATACCTATATATGACAGTGTAAAGCATTCAGGTATATTGAGTGGTTTTTTTCCTTCATACCACAAATTTTTTCTTGATCACTGTGTGATAATACAACCTGTTTATTCATCATTGTTTTCTTGATGTCTCATAACAAGAGATGAAATGCGTAGATGACACAGGAAAAAAAAGTTATAAATGTCTTTTGAACTCGCTATGCTTGCCTCATTTATGTTCACATGCCTTTTCATTAACATGACTTTTTAATTATGAAAATTTACATTCTTTTCTTTTTGTTTTAATCTTGCAGGAAATGGAATTGTTAGTTCTAAGTAAATTAAAATGGGATTTATCGGCGGTGACACCTCATGACTTTTTAGAACAAATTTTGTCTCGGATTTGTCCAGATCCAGAGCGATGCAATGTGATTAAAAAGCACTCACAAACGTTCATAGCCTTGTGTTCAACAGGTAAGACTCCAGAGCACCATCTATACTGTAATCTCCAGTTCAAATGCAAAATTTATCAGTGAAAGTTTTTTTTGTCTGAGTGCAAGAGAGGAAATGGTGATATGTGTGTGATATTTGGGAAGTGTTTGGAATGCTTTTTCTGGAGTGTGGGAGTTTTTTGGCCAGGATGCGTGCTGTAGGTAGGAATCTGGTGTTGTGTGCAGGTCGTGGTTTCATTCACTGCCGAGTTGTAAACACAGCACTTTCCCACCATAAACTGATTGAGAAGCTTGGCTCTGTACTCGGGTCAGCAGCCACGAGTATACACAAAGCTTATGGCAGCTACTTCCTCTTGCATCTGGGGAGGGGACAATGCCCTAGAAATTCTTTGTATGGTGTACTGTTTGTGAATTATGTTAAGTATATCACCAAACATCCAAATTGGGACATGACTCACATTGGGAAATCTGGATTAAGAAATAAAACAAGAAAACCCCTTAGCTTGGAGATTTTTGTGTGTGCGACATCTGTCTTATAAGCATTATTTCAAGTTTTATTGTAAGAACCACTGTTAACCCCGATTGGAACAATCAGATTTAAGAATTTTAACTAGAATCCTATTAGTCCCAAAATCAACTAGAGAACGACTTGATCAGTAGATCGGGTTAAAGGACCACAGACAAAGAAGTCGGGGTCTTCTCCCGTGGGTAGACCGTGTGTAGTATGAAAATTGTGCTCTTTAAACTCGGAAGCTGCATTTAATGGCATAATTTCATAAAAGACGAGGAAGAAATTAAAATAGTAATACCACCCTTTGATTTCATTTTTTTTTTTTTTAAAAAGGGTTCATTGACACCGTTATAAAGAGTATTGATTTATGTTCCCTTTTTGTAATATCGAATTTTATAGAAGAAAAAAAATGAGGTGAAGGGTTATTTGCTTTTGTTGAGGTCACAGTTTGTCCTGATCATTAGAAGTCGCGTGTCTTCTGTCGTCATTTGCAAACAGGTGATGCTTGGGCTCACCCCCTGTGGTGGCATTGTTCCTCTCCTGGCTTGAATGCCAGCACACACCTCAGCTGTTTACAAATTTTTTCCCGGCATCTGTCAAATTGTGGAAAATAGCGTCCCCTACAACCTACAAAACATTCCCTCAGTTGACTAGCTGTGGGTGATTGGACCCCAGACAAAGACAAATTAAAATCTGAAAATTACCAAAGCAGGTGTTTTATGCAGGGGAGAGATGAAAGTAGATGATGAAATAAAACCTTAACAAACATTACTTTTTATTTATTTTTTTAATTTGACTTCTCTTTTTCTTTCCTTTTTCTTGAAATAGGAAATTAGTTGATAGAATGATTGCTTTCTTTAGTCCTATTGTAGAATTTGAACAATAAAGAAATTATCAATAAAATATGGGGATAAAAAAAAATCAAACAATAATTTAAGGATCAGCCAGTAGCTTAGGAGGAGAAATGACCCCCAATGGCCTAGTACTCAGAAAAACATGTATTTTTTTTTTTTCAACATGTATGAAAGTCAAAAAGATTTTAGGATTATTCAAACTGATAGCTGGCAGTTGTTAAAAGTACAGGGGATGAGAGGTGACAGGAAGAGAGAGATTACGGGGTATTTAGGGGATCCTGGGTCAAGTGCCACCTAATCAAAAATGACCTATGATGTCAAACTCTCCTTTAAAAATAGCCTTTATCTACCTCCAGTCTCCATTTAAATTCTTTTGAGAAAATTTTGGGGTAGAAATGCTTAAATATCTTTTGCCTTGGTCACAACAATGGGAGAAACTTTTTTTTGTGGGAAATTGAGAATTAAAGTGTGAAAAGAGGTTTAGAAGTATACCGGACCACAAATGAGAGAAGGGATTACTTATCTGAGTGTTTATTTACCTAACCTGCCGATGCTATTTGTTTATGGTGGGAAATGTACAACTCATAGCGAATGGAATTTCAAGTCTTTTAATTTTCTTTGTGCCGTTTTTGTCGGTTTATAAGACCACCTCGTGAATTACTTGCACTGCATCATTGCACATGTAGAGAGGGATTCGACTTAACCAGAAATTTGACTTTTCTTATTTTTTTATTTTGCAGACTGTAAGTTCATTAACTACCCCCCTTCTATGATCGCTGCGGGGAGCGTAGGAGCGGCAGCACACGGACTACTGAAAACAGACAACACAAAACTCCTTCAGAATCTCCATCAGATCCTCAATATTGATGTGGTAGGTTCATTGATTGATTGATANAGATCCTCAATATTGATGTGGTAGGTTCATTAATTGATTGATAATTTGTTTGTTTTATGTCCCATCAAGAATTTTTCACTCAAATTCTCTCGTTGAGACGTCCATTGTCTGGGAAAGACAGTNATCAAGAATTTTTCACTCAAATTCTCTCGTTTGAGAGACGTCCATTGTCTGGGAAAGACAGGTTTTTTTCTCTCTATCTCTCTCCCCGTTTTTGTGATTCTTTTGTATATGGAAATGATAGTCCAAAGGAATCTTTCTGTCAGCTTGGATGTTAAAAAATAAATTGAATAAAAAAAACCTTGGTGACTTTCTTTGTGATGATGTTTTTGGTATCACTTGTGTAGGAGTACAAAAGTCAAGAGAACATGGGGGTTCTTTGTTGTCCAATTAGCACCCCAGTGGCTGGTGAGGGGTGATAAACAAGCAGAGCTTGTGATTAAGTAAACTTTACACAGCCAGAAGGTTAATGACGATTTGATAAGGTTCTAAGGCTCTAGAGTTCAATGTCACAATAAACCTATTAGCAGTAGAGGTGACCTGGCATGGCTTTGGCTATAGTGTGGGAATCTTACTCAATGTTCCCCCGTTTCTTGTCGTTGTTTACTGATGGGGGTGAAGTGTGTTTCCTGTTTCTCATTTCAAGATGTAGATGAATATTGTGTGATTAAAAAAAAACAACCCTTTTTCATGAAACAATGCCTCTCTAACATTTTTTTTTTTCCCTTTTTGTTTTTACAGGATTGTTTAAAGTCTTGTCAAGACCAGATCGAACAAACTCTGTCTTCAAATTTGTCACATATGGCACAGTTGTCAGATTCAGCGCCACCCAAAGTGGAGATTCACTCGACCCACCGTGTTCAGCATGAGGGACAGCCCACCACGCCCACAGATGTTCAAGATATTGTCTTCTAAACCCACCCCCCCCCCCCCCCAGCCCCATTTCAATTTGTTCAGCCCCACCCCCTCCTGATGCTGGGTGGCGGACGCCGAGTATTTTTGTTGTGTTGTGGCCTCCGTCACCATTGTCAGGATGGGGTGGTCAGGTAGAATTGGTTGCAAACGACACTCGTAATTTGAAATTAACTTCTAGAAAAAGAAGAAAAAAAATATTTGCGTGTTAAAGATAGCATAGGTTAAAATTTTTTTTTAGTTTAAATTTCTCTTGCATGAATAATAATTTCATTATTTTTAATAAAAAAAAAAAATTTTAAAATTCTACGAAAAGAGTAGAAAAATAATTAAGTATTAGGTTATGATATTTTTAGTCAGTGTTGTATTGAAATATAGTCTGCATGCATTTTAATATATACATTTTAATAGACAGTTAATTTCTAATGTGACTGTCTTTGCAACCAGTTAAAAAATATAAAATGAAAATTCCTAGAGCTGCCAATGAAATTTTTTTGTTGCATTTACTGAGGGTTGGTTACATGTATTATATTTGTGATCTACACCCTTTGCCATACCCGACCCTATATTTCAAAGTATTTTAGCAATCATTTTGAAGTGACCTTATGACCCTATGGTCATGTGACATGGTTGGGCCTTCAGCAGAAATCACTGCCTTATAATAATATTTCTGATAGACTGTGCCAGATGTAGACACCAGAGTACATGTGTTCATAATTTAAGAAAAAAAATATGTGATATATATAATTTTTATTTTTTTTTTTCTTCTGGTGTTTACTTTCCATGATATGTTTCAAAGGGCTCCTCCGAGTTGTTAATACTTTGTGTGACTTGTTGTCTGTTTTCAAATGTTTCACAATTTTCTGTGTCTGATTTTACCTTGTACATACTTTTTTTTTTTCATTGTTCCATTACTAGTTTACTTTCATTTTCAAGTTTCATTTTCTACATTGATGTTTTTAAAAAGTTAAAGCCTTCAATCATGATATATATTTTTAACTCTGAAATAATCCACCTGCATCACACACAAAAAAAAATGCATTCATATGATGGTGCTTATGATACAAAAAATTCCTCCTGTATTCTGCATGGATTTTAAACATTCTCATCACGTCATGGAAATCATGAATTCATTTTATCATAATTATGTCGCAAAACCTTGTCCAGTCATGTGTATGTTATGCAATGTTTGTTAGAACAAAAAAATATAGTGCTATGTTTTTATGCAGCAGTATCACTCTGCATGTTTGAATTTTATACAAAATATATATATTTATATATATTTGATACAAAAAAAACCCAAAATAATTTGAATTATTTTTGACAGAACAAGTTTAAAAATGTTGAAATTGTGTTCAAAGGGATCAAAGTTTCACATCCAACATTTTGTCTGGATTGTCTTGAAGGGACCAAAACAACTTTAAACATTTCCATCTTATTTTTTAAACCAAGCAAATTCTCATTACCATGAAAACCATGAATGATGTGTTCAAAATTATTATATAATTTTCAACAAAGTTGAAAATGACTTGCATTTTTGATATTTTTCAATTAATTTATTTAAGTTGTAAGAAGTTTTGTCTCAGTTAGTTGTATATTGCCTTCCAAAGGAATGGTAACGGTGCCATTTCTTCACTGGACAAAGAAGTGATTGTATTTCGATAGAAAAAGTGATGGAATTTACATCACTGGTAACTTGCAAGACCATAGCCTCTCTATATGGGGTCACGTGACCTCAACCTCGTTTTGAGAAATCACGTGATACGTGTATAGTTTATGCAAGGGTGAGCTGTGTATATATATATATATTTATATGTATATATTTATATGTATATATATATATACATACATACATGTTTTTGTCAAGTTGTAGATGTACACAAAAAACTTTCGAGCTTACCGAGGTGTGTGTTTATGTGACAAATCCATAAATATTTAATAACCATTTTTTGGACGAAGAGGTACATGTAGTAGAATGTATTCTTATGTATCTTTTAAATAATATATTCTGTATCTGACGCCTCGCTCCGCCTCTCTGTGATTTTCCAGTCAGTACTGTATTATACAGAACTGGAAACAATGAAACGTCTCAAACAAGCGCAGAGTGTGAAGGCATATTGTTCTTTTTTTTTTTTTTTTTTTTTTTTATTAATTATTATTACCTTAGTAAACGTAATGAAAGTAATTTTTTTTTTAGTCTGTGTCTTTCAAGTTTAAAGATATTTTCATTTATCTGTGATATATTTCTGAATACCAATGATGAAAATGTTAGTCGTATGAAAGATTTGAAAATATGATGATTATGAATGGAGATTGCACACTTCATACAAATTGGGGTACTGTATATTTAGGTTACAATGCAATATTGCATATTGATTGAGTAAAAATGGCGACCAAAAGAAAAACTAACGTGCATTTTGTTTTTATCCTCGCAAAACAAATGTTGATAGAATATAATTTTAATCCCCCGTAACGCTGCAATGTCAGAGGATAGACTTTTTGTGCGAAAGGTTATGGTCTCTTTCGTTTCATAGGTCGCAAATTTACAAGGTGTAAATGTACAAAGATGGTATTAAAAGACCGAACGATCAACTGCTTTGTAGTAGGAAAGCAAATGTTTGTAAATGTTTGAAGTCATTTTTGTGCATGTGATCAATACAGATTTGTACTTACTACATTGTTCGACCAAATCTTATCACGAGAACTATGTTCTGTGTGAATAAAAAAAAGGCAATAATAAAATATTTGAAAACTGAAGTGAAAATATCTTGTTATAATTAGCATTACAAATGCATACGAATATTGGAGACGGAACTTGTGTGTGAACTTGACCAAGAGAAAGCAGGATTGAAAGGACGACGAAGAAGAGATTTATATATGATATTAAAAAAAAAACAACTTCATAGTAGATTTGAACTTTGTGGACTTCAAAGGTTAACCTATCCGGATAAACGGGAAATCGTTAAATCTCGTTAATCCTACTGAGTGACGTGTATGGACGATTAATTTCACACACAATACATGAGGAGAAGGTCATCAAGAGCAGCAAAAAGAAAGAAGAAATCGGATTAATATACAAAGATTAGCTAATCCAAAAGTCATAAATCTAAAATCGCCGAGACACGATTGCAAATGAACAAAAACATGTACATTTGTAACTACTCTGGTTGAACGTCAATGCATGTCCGATGGTCGGAAACCAGGAAATTTTCGTTCTTTGAGATAAGATTTGCGGTTTTATGTACGAGCACTTGAACATCAGAGAAGGTCATGGTATTGTGTTCCTGTTGTTTTACATCGGATTCCCATTCTAGAATATTTAACGTGAAGTGCCACAAATTTTGACTGGGTAGCGAAGCATTCCCTCAACGCCAGAGGGCGCGTTATGTAAGCTTCCCTTGGTGCGAGTAGCGCACGGAACTCTGGGTAGAGAATGGCAGCGCGTTACGTAAGCTTCCGTTAGTGCGAGTAGCGCACGGAACTCTGGGAAGAGAATGGTAGCGCGTTACGTAAGCTTCCGTTGGTGCGAGTAGCGCACGGAACTCTGGGTAGAGAATGGTAGCGAAGAGGTAGCTAGCGCTCTCGCTTCTCATTACTGCGACCCGAGCTTGATGAGCAGAGGTTGTACGTGAGAGGGTATGGCGGTCGCCCGCTCGGACACGTGGGTTCCCCTCAGTATTCCGGTTTCCTCCCATATAACGACCCCCCCCCCCTAGCGCCAACATCCGTACATTAAAAGGACCCCAATGGAACTTGGCATGTATATACTGAATAAAGATTTATTTAATTACCCTTACGGACTTAGCAGTTGGGGTTCCAACGCCCATCATGCACGGTATCTCCGTTTTCTTGAATATCTGAAATATATATAGCTTACATGATTGGAGAAAAAAGAAAAACAGGTCACTACCTTTGTTAAACGTCCTGATGCGAGGCGACCTCCGTAACCACAAGGTTACAGCGATCGGATACTGCTGTTTTGGATGTATCATATAGTTGCTTTCTCGGTTACATTTAATCAGGGGTTGATTGTTTTACGTCCCCTCGAATTTTTTCACAAAGTCTTCAGTTGTAGGTGAAGTACCACAAATTTAGACCTATGCTTTGTGCTCAGGGCCGCAGCAGAGGGTTTTTTTCATGTGCTAACACCTATCGCGACACGTCAAGACTTCCGTTTTTAAGGTCATATCCAAAAGATCCGTTTTTCACTTCTGAATTCCGAGCATTTGGCGAAGGAGCATTCACTACTTAGGTTTGACGCGGTTGTGGGGCTCGAACTCACGATCTCCCGCTTACGAAGCGAAGACTTTTGTACTGAGCTACCGCGACCGGCATGAATTGGGGTAATATGCAACGTATTTATAAGAAGAGATGGGGAGGGTAGTGTAACATGGTTTGAACTGGCCTGATGGCTCAGTTGGTAGAATCGTTTGGTGCAGTGTATTAGGGTTCGAGTCCTAGAATAGATAGGTTTCTCCTTGTCTTCTGCATCAGCTAATCCAAACATACAGTGTTCTCCACATTTTGTACTTTATGATTTGCAATAAGAAAGAATGCCAACCTCTGATTTGATTCAAAATTTTTAACAGCCTTTGGGTTCCTGATATCAAGGAGACTGATCTTTAACAAGGTCGCTGGTCTCCTCAGCGGGTGGGGTGCTGATAGCATTCTCGTGTCAAAAACCGCCCTGCTTCCATTCGTCATTGACTTATCAAATGGTCATTAATATCCTAATTAATACAACAATAGAGGTATTAAATGTCTAGAATACGTTTATTATTTGTTCAATAGAAGATATCAGGCTTTTGGTGAATGACTTTAGGGAGATACATCTCATCAGAAGAATAGAACCTCACATAGTGCGCAGGTCGCAACGGATAGTGTCAAAATGTCGATATTAGCGAGGACAATAAAGGTGCATGATTCTATACACACAGTGCACATTTATGTAATACACTGCGTAGACAGGTATTGTCATTACACAATTATAATTCGTCAAAAAAAAAAAAAAAAAATGGCCGCATGGAGATTCCTTGTCCAGATACAGAGTCGGCCATCTTTCTGCAACGCTTAAAATGGAAGAATTAAAAGAGTTAAAAAGGCAAACAAGATCACAAACTCATTTTGCGAAACATTTCGTCGTTTTTCCTTGATTTTAAAGAGGAGGAATTAGGGGAATGACAATTAATGGAATATCAAAATATAGCAACATTTTATCACAGCTTTCTTTAATCTAGGCAATCCGAATTTAACAGGAAAATGAAAACTGACCTTTTTTTCTCAATATTTGACGGGGTAAATGATTTCATATGGCTTCAGATTGGTCATTAGGCTTGGTCAGTAATTGTGGGACAGCGTTGGCATGTCCAACGACTAAGCGTGTGACCAATTTCGCGGCGAATTTTGGCATTTTCATAACGTTCGACGTGATAAGTTACATATCGATGTGATTGCCGCACGTGTTGGTACTGTCATTTCGGCCACCATAAAATCAATATGCCCCTCCCCGAGGTGCGAGGTATTACGATGGCCAGTTCCCATTACACCTCGTCTAGCTGCCCCTCCCTGCTGGGTTAAATTAGTACAAATTAGTGGACATTAAAGCTAAATTTGATGACTGACCACGGCCCCGTGGGGAGCGGAGAGCCAGACATGGCTGGCAGCGAAAACAGTTGTGGAAGTGCGAGTCTAAAATTTACCCCCCGAGAGAAAATCATAAACATTCATATGTTGTCTTATGGTCCGAGGAAACTTATACAATATACTCTGCACAATTAATAATACATGGACATTTGTAAATTGGCATCAAGTCAGCCACTTGCTTACCATGAGTATCAAAATACGGTAATTTAAGATTCCGTTGCGAAATAATGTTAAAAAGAACCTCTTCTTTTCACTGAATTTCTAATTCTACAGTTCTAAGATGGTTTTTTCCAGACTTTGAGCTGTCTAGTTCAATGACATAATTAATGTATAATTATTGATACGGCTAGTCATTTCATGGAAGAATGTCATAATCGGTTGATGTTGCTCAACTTTCAAAAGGATTCGTTTACTTTTAAACATTATTGTTTCTTCCTTAATGCTTGAGAATAGAACATTTCCTTGTTTCTAAAAGTTGTAAGTACGATTAACTCAACATGAGGACCGGATTTCAATAGAGTATATGGCAGTATCATTAGTACGCTGTCCTTTTCTTACTGAGGATATAACCCAGCGGTGGGGGTTGACAGTTATCAAAACAAAGCCCCGTGTCTTGTCCTGGTCACCTGTATTGATGATTATTTCCCCAGTAACGGGACTTTTCCTTCACCTCTTTGTTCAATCGTACAGATGTTTCTTTAAACTCTCCAAAGAGAACCCACTTCTGTCCTACCCTTAATGGAACAGCTCTTCAAAATCTAATTGTTTCGTTTGAATAACTTTAATAATTCCATTACAATCGAAAATTTCTGTATCGCACGTCCATAATTAGTTTTACTTCGCACGAGCGTGTCTCGCGGAGGGCAGGTGCGCGTGAGGGGGACAAAGAAGGCGAGTGCTGGCTTGTTCAGTCATTTTGTTTGATCGCTTGTTTCATCAATACCGATACATCGCATCGGGCATTGCGATACTTATTAGCGAATCACAGACGCTGGCGTTCAATAGGAAAAACCAATCTCTTAAAAAGCACTGTTGGCACGCGACAGCATCAAACATGATAGAGGTTTCAAAATACCTGAGGCGTGGCCTCCGGTGATCTCAAAATTTTGAGGTAATCACTTTCAATAAAAAAAAATCGTCAGGTGAAACTTCTGCGTGTAGGCCGGGGCATTGTTCCCTTTAAGGACACAGCAAAGAGAGTAAACTTATAGGTTTTGAATCATCATGTTTAATTTGTACATAATGGAACAGAGCCCGCAGGTGCGACGGCGGCACGCGCTCCTGTAATATTGGCCCATCTTTATTCATACCGACACATCAAGCAAAAATTACGCCTTCCCCCAAATTTTAATACAGCTGCATCGCGGATATAGATCAACTTTATCCATCTATTACAAGCAGGTGGAGATTTAGACTTTCATTATAACACTCTCTATAATAGGTAAAATGTCGACATACACCAGCGAATTCTTTGTCCTTATGCGAATTTGAATCTGTTATGAAATCAACCCATTGCTATATTCCTCAGAGCACATGCCTTCACACACTTCCATTGGCCAATTTCTCCCGTTCAATGGATTCCGGCAAANTAGAGCACATGCCGTCACACACTACCATTGGACAATTTCTCCCGTTCAATGGATTCCGGCAAACTTTCGGTTTTTATGTCTAATTTATTGTGTGCTATATTTACAGAAAATGAAATGAGATTCGTTTGATCAAGAGAACACAATAGGTTTTAACGCAATGTTTCGGTTAGCATATCGTAACGAAAGGGTGATCGATGAATTCCGAACGAAAGGTTTTTTTCCCCTCTTTCATTCATTGTACAACTGCAATTTCTTGCCCAATAAAATTAGAATATAACACTTTTATTAACCTTTATTTTTTTTTTTTTAAATACAACATTTGCTGCTTCAAGTTTTTTTTCTCTCTTTCTTTCATTGTACAACTGCAAACTGCAATTTCTTGCCCAATAAAATTAGAATATAACACTTTTATTTTTTTTTTTATAAGCAGCATTTGCTGCTTCAAACAAAGGTAGCAGATCCTTTTTCCTTATTTGTTTTTTATGATGAAGGCATGTGCAAGATAAGGCTATTATTGGTTCATGCGAGATCGACCAAGCTTTTAGATTCCCTTGCTCTGTGATGGAATGGTCGCCCAGGACATATGCCAGCATCCCCTGGACTCACCTGCCGACATTTAATAAGGCGATGATCAAGTTCCAGCTGCCATGTTCCGAAAGATCGATACACTTTGTTTTCGGTCCTAATAAAGAACCGTTATTTTTGGAAAATTTTGATAAAGGCTGGTCAATCGGAAAATTTGTAATTCCAGATGACGGCACCTCGCTCGCTCTCTTTGTCTAACTGAAACACTGGACAAGATCCGTGATTCGTGTTGATTCCAAATGATTTAGCTTAAGAAATATATAATTGTGTCATTATCCAATATATGCGACCCCTCAAGCTAAAATCCATGCAAGTCGGCAAAATAGCAATATAGCTAATATATATATGCCCGACTTTGAAAATAAAGATTGTTTCTTTTATTTTATTATTCAATGAAATGTACCAAAGTTTGTTTCCGCATCACGCTGACTACGCATTACGCTGTGATGTCATAGTCTGCATTGTAAGATGGATAAACCACCTTAATCTGTCTAGGTTTCTGGGATTGGGCGTTACAGAAGTCATTCAGCTTGAAGATAGATAGTCGCCTTGGATAATCCAGCAGAGGAATTCGAACTTTTCCTTTGACCTACAAGAACCTGAATTCATTACTTGCAGTTTTGTGTTCGTCGACCTAATTACAACCTGTAATCGGTTTTACCATTTTTTAATAACCCCGATAGTTCAAAAATTAAACTGCCATAAACACACTCTTTGCATATGATACTGTTTTGAATGGCAGGGTAAATAATATATTTTCATTAATACCCCCCGACTTTGCATATAATTACCATAAAATTTGCATGCAGTCGCATTTTACTTCTCGTCTGCTGTTTTTTACCAGGATCTTAAAAAGTCGGGGTAGCGATACTTGGGAACACTTTCTACTGCCAGGGAGAGGACATTTACCCGATGCATAACTGGCTTATTTCTAGAATGTCCAAAACCATTCTGACTTGTGGCGAGCAAGAACAGGTGACAGCTCCAGATGAAACGTCAAGATGTCGGATTCTGTATTTAGCTACAAGACAGATGTTGAGAGAATGAATAATAATTCATAACACCTCAGTTCAGGATAATTCTGAACTAAAGATAATTTCTGATGAATAATATTGAACACAAATTACCCCTCCCTCTCCCTCCCCCTTGCCGACTCAGTTCCGGTCCTCAGGCGCACTAACGGGGCATTAGTGTACCCCGGGTTGGTGGAAGCGCAAACAAGAGCGGAAGCACTTTAATTTTCCCTCAACATAGAAGTAACACAGAAAAGCGTCCTGCTGTTTCTATTAAAGTTTTCATTTATCTGAATGTTTTATACTTATTGTCAATAAGTCGAGTATCTATCGCGGAGTAGACATTGTTCAGCAAAGGGAAAAAAAAATCCCACGAGATACGCCATACTGGACACACACAGAAGAGGGATTACGTCTAGTCAAATGAAGAAACCCGATTTTAAATGATGAAAATGCGTACTCAATGAACAGCACAAAATACATACAAAGAGTATACCCCTCCTTCTTATTCACATAAAAAGGTTTGATCTTTCTGCGTGAGTCGATTTTTGACTACAAATAAATGCTGAGTTTGCTAATGTTACGCAGCAGGAAGACGCGGTCCTTTGTTAGGTAACCCTTAATTGTCCGAAAGAATCCTCTGTCCGGAGACAGTAAATTAGAGAGAGTAAGATTAATTCACTTGGTATGGCAATTATTTTTTTCTCATTACCTATGACATTCACCAAGCCCAGAACCTGCATGACATTTTACGGAAATGTGATTGGTTTTAAGAATTTAGATCGTTTCGCGTGCATGCAACCTGATGGTGTTTCTTCATTAACCATGCAGAAGCTGTTGAACAGTTTCAGTATTTGAAATCTTAAGATTTGTGGATAAAGCAGAAGTAAGCATGTCTTCAAAAATTGTGGTTTAAAGATTTCATCAATATTAAAACATTTACAAATATACTCTGAAACAATTTGTTTAGTACCCTAAGTCCTTAGGCATGTGCAACTGTGCAAAACACAGTCAACACGACCTGTCTTTCAACAATTCAATTAATTAATGATTGATTAATTAATCTATCATATCAAATATGATACTAGGATTACATTTCGTGTACATTTCACTCGGGCACACCCGCGGGTCTGTTCTGTTCTTGTTCTTTGATGTTTGACATTGTCTTTGGATTACATGCACGTGAAAACTTCATTGTCATTCCTTTTATCTCCCTTAACGATCTGTGATTTCTAAAAAGATAAAAATGCTTTGGGTCAAAAGTAGTGTCCAACCTTGTAATTTTTTAACTACAAGCTACAAATTGTTTTTACAGAAAACACGTTTTTCTTCCTGTCTCGTTAAAGTGTCCCTATCGAGATTTGGTTAATCTACAAACGCTTAGTTGTAATGACGTAATGTACATCCGAGAACCGCGGTGATAATTACACGCGGTACGGTGAAACATATGTCTTACTACATATATAATGGTCTAATCCCTGCTTCTCATTGATCAAATTTTTTAATGTGAAAATAATTGACGGTCGATGATTGAATGTTATAGCCAAGGCTGAGTTTTCAGTCGTTTTCTAGATATCCTTTAAAAAATACCTCGATTATTTGTCGTGTTAAATTATTGTACAGTGTTTTCGATATATATTCAAAAGAATTTTGGCTTCTGTTCATGATATATTTATTTCTACCAATAAATTCAGAAGCATATACATGTCAATAATAATATACCAAAACGTTGAGTACCGACTGGTACGGGTTTTTGTTACGTCATAACCGTTTCCTAAATGTGTGCCACCTATCGGCATTTCCTCAGGTGATGAGGCTATTTCCCCTATAGTACCCATTCACACAGGAGATGGGAGTCTTTGATGTCAGACTGATTCGGTCATCACCTGCTGGTTAGGGTTGTGACTTTTGTGTGCTGGAATCCCTCGCCGGGGATCTGTCTTGTTTTAGTGTGTTTTATGGCCTATAGTCGGGTAGCGATTATTAAAATGGGGCGATATCGTATTGATAATCTCTTTTTACAAAGATCAATGAAATGAAATCAAGTCGAATTCTGTCTTTCCTCTCATAAGAGTGCTCACGCGGCCTTACGCCTGCCCTTTATAAAACATTGATATTTTAGACTAATTATTTTATGATTAAATCGTCTACTGGACTCGAAAATTCGGTGAAAGAACAATTAAAGTTTAAAATTCAAACTTGAAAAAAAATATCTTTCAGATTTCCAGATGTTTCTTGTAATTGTCACGACCCGAAAATATTGATAATGTCTCTGTCTTAAACCCTCTCCTTGTTTTAAAGTGGCGGAATAGTTTGCATGAGACAATTCGATCTACGTTTAAATACATTGGCAAACATGACTAATGACTTCTCCCTGTTCCCCTATTAACAGCTAAGTTCGCAACTAATCTCGACTAAATCCCTCTACAACATCCTATATACGCGCTTCGGAATTTATCAGATAAAATTTCATAATTTGCCCGCAATTGTGGCTAATTCTAATCGATACCCCTTGATTAATCAAGTCTCTTTTAATTCCGGGCTACTTACATATTGACATACTTCAGCATGGAACAATCTTGTCACCGGCTTTATATCAAAGGCAATCGCGAATCGATCAAAAAACAGAATAACTTTCCGAGATAAAACATTTCACCAAAATCTTAACAGCGAAAAAATGCGCGGGAAATGCTTAATTTCTGCGATTATTGATTCCAACGATGTTTAAAAAAAAAAAAGCAAAAAAAAAAAAAAAAAAGCCAATTTCCTGACAGACCAAGGGGAAAAAAGACAGGTGGAGTATTCCTAATTTTCACCCCCTTAATTAAGAGTTTGATTTTCGTCACCATTTGTTTGGTTGCTGTTGCAGATAAAAAGGAAATTAAAACATTTTTTTTAAAAAATTGAAAATTGGCCTGTACAATGGCTGGTTCATATCATAAACGTTTGAGTGCATTCATACCTACACGAGCATATATTTGATGAATTATAAATATGATACATTTCTCTTTCTTTCTTTCTCTCTCACTGAGTAAATTATCATCTGTTGTGTCTAGGCAGCTTTTCACTAGATCCTTACTAGACCTCAAATCTTTCTGTTATGAAAAACTTGTAGATTACGAAATTACGTCGTTGTGTTTGGGCGCACGTGGACTTAATTCAATCGTCTACATATAAATCGACAAATTGAATTTTCGATGTTTTCAGAGCATATTAATTGAATAATTTTTATATTGTGCAAAAGTTAAACAAACTGGTATACATAGATTGAATTATGAAAATTACTCTGTATTAATCTCCCAGTGCACGATTTAATGGGAGCTTTTGTATAATTTCTATACCTTTTTTTATTTTTCATTCATAAGGCCATAATTCTTGTTTGGCTATGTCTACATGCTGCTTTGAATAACTCATAAGCTTCATTGCCGGTTGAGGACTTATATAACGAAATTAATTGAATTACTCATCGGCATTATATACATCACTCGAAAATCGGTTGACAATTAATAATATGAGAACTGTTCATAAATCAACACATTTGATTATCAAACCTTTTGTCATTTTCCAAGGTTATGCGAAAATATACAAAACCAATATGATATAGGTAATA
>CAJDSM010023180.1:8611-21251 GCA_903981925.1 Ostrea lurida
ATTTGAGAGTACTATTTCCTTGTCATCTATCAATCTATCCTAGATGAAAACATTTTCAATTCTATTACATCAAAACAATGTATCAAACTTAAATGTGGCTAGTAAAAATCAGACCCGATATTAAAAAATACAAAATCAATCAGTTTCCCTTTTCATGTACAGAAACTGGCAGTATTCTTGTACTAAACAAGGAAGGGCTCAGATCTATTACATATGAAGGTGAAAGTCATTTAGATTTCAAAGTCATAAATGTATACAGTTACAAGGTCTGGTGTGCGGCTAGAATATCAATTAACCTACATGGTTTGACTTCTTCTACATTAGTTTGCCTGTAAATTTCCCAAAAGCCATATAACTGTTTAATAGCTCAAGATTTTTTTTATAGAAATTCCCCACTGATACTTGAACCAGGAACTATAAGACATCATGACTTGGACCTTGCTATTAAATATATGTCTACAATACTCTCTGTGGTTTTTATTGAAAACTTGTTTATTGCTTTGTCTATTGAATCAAAAGCATCTTGGGGCTTCATGTTTCTCTGTACATTACACTTTTATACTGGTTATAAAATACTTTCATACGAAGGCTCTCACATAAAATGTCCATATGTCTGCCGCCCCTAGTGTAATACATTGGCTCAAATATTCCTCCACGGAATGATGAGTGGAACACTTACCATGGCAAACACATACTTCACTCATGGCAAATGCACTCTCCGGTCACGGCATACAAACGCTCCACATAGATACAACACAACTACCACAGGCAACACCTACCGAGGACAACACGAGCCTCCTACACTAGGCAACAACTCTCATGCGCCAACACTTACCGTGGACAACACTTACCATGGGCCAACACTTTACAGGCCAACACTTTACCATGGCAACACTTACCGTGCGCAAACTACTTACCAATGGCAACATCTTACCGAGGTGCCAAACACCTTATTTCCATACAAGTAAGTCCACGTAGTTGGCAATTCACTTTACGCATGCGCCCAAGCGACCTTACCGATGGCAAACATTACCATTGGCAACACTTACCAGTGCAACAACTACCATTGGGCAACACCTCTACTCTCTAATTGACAGACAACTTACCGTGGCAGACACTTACCTGGCCAAACACTTTTACCGTTGCGAAACACTTACCATGGCAACACTTACCATACATGTGCCAACACTTACCATGGCATGTGCCAACACTTACCATATGCCAAAATTTAGCATGGCAACACTAACCATGGCAACACTTCCCATGTGCCAACACTTACCATGTGGCATCATGACGCTGACTGGCTTCTGCGGCTGTTTGATGTTGTAGGTCGTGAGACTGCCATCCGTGTGGCTACACATGAACTGTTTCCCTTCGTGGTGCCACGAGACAGATCGCAGGGCCTGTAAACCAGAGATAAATCCACTTCCTTACAGAGATCACCAGACAAGACTCCGTGTAGGAAAGCAATGACACATCATCAATTCTAAATGAGCACTTCATGTTTGCTAATAGAAAACTCCACAGAAGCTTTTTTAGGCCATTAAGGGAGTTAACGTATGCAATGCAGGAATTTGTAATAAAATTGGAATTCTCTATTTGGGATGAATGGCCTCCTAATGGGTAAACAATTCATGAATAAATAATACCCCTCTTTATCATGTACAAAATGCTGGGCAGGTTTCTGAGACAATTCATTACATTCAGGACATCTCCATATCAGTGATCATCAACATAAAACGAATAAATGACCAGGACTTGATCTAAACAGTGAATGTGAGGTGTAGCCTAAAATCCCCTCTCTGGATGAATTATTTTTTAAGAAAGTTTATTTTGTGCCATTTTGAGACTTAATGAATGTACATGACAATAGAATACACCAATCAAACATTGTTCATCACCCCCCCCCCCTAATAACAACCCACACATGCACTAAAGCATAACAAAGCGACCCCTTCTGAAAATTTTCTCAATCTGTCCCAATAACTCTAAGTTAGAATTGAAATATAGTGGCTGAACTCAATACTCAAAACTTTAAAAGTTTGAGACATAAGAAATTTATAATTTTCTCCCCATATTTTTTACCTCTGGTAAGTTGAATCTACATTCTGCTGTTTTACTCTTCAAATCCCATAACACAATGGTCCCTGTCTCAAATCCGATCAGCAACTACAAAACCATACATACAGTCATGATCATTTTAAATCTAATATATGTGTTCTAATACCAACACACTGGTACAAATGTTATTTACTTTTATCATATACTTGGTAGTGATTATGCAGGATCTGCATGGCACAATAGGGGGATGTGATGTCCTCCATATCGTGCCATGCAGAATCTACATCACCGATATCAGCTCGCTGTGCAAAAATCCATATCAGTATCAGCACGCCGTGCAAATATCCATATCAGTAAAATTCCTTGATTTGCAATGGAATTTTTAAGTATGACAGTATAGGATAAATAGAAAATTATATGCTACAAAATTCATATCGCATGGCGTATCAACCTTCTGGTCCCATATCAACCCTCAAGCCTTCGGCCCCCAGGCTGATATGGGGCCACTCGGGCTGATATTGCCATGCAAAATGGATTTTAGCATGTAATACTCTCTATGTATATCAACAAATACCATACATGTATAAGGAGCATGACTTATCACATCATGATAAATGACTTTGCTGCTCTACACACCTTAAGATGCAACAGATATGATGCATGACGATGATACAGTGAACTACAACTGACCTAAAGCAGCAAGTTCACCTCTTTCTTTAAATCAGTGTTTTATATTTAGTATTTCCTCCACAAAGAAAACATCGATATAGTCTCTTTACATCCAGACAAATAAGCTGATGGGAACATATATATGTTCAGATTAACACAATACCTTAACTTTAATTCAACCATGAAGCAAAATGACCACCCATTACCACCAATTGACTCTCGATCTTCTCAAGACAACTTTTTAAAAATATAATTGAACATTAAGCCAGTTTATAAGTAGGTAGACCTTTGGGAAAAAAAGATATAATAGAACCAGGGATCAATGGCTCCCAGATCTATTTAAGGAAAGTCTAAATAGGTAATCCATAGATGCATGTCTAAAATGCATGAACATGGTCATAACCTTGAAATTGAATTCTTGTCCATCAGAAATGACACAGGCATTAAGGCAGCACCAGGCAATACTGTAAAACGAAAATATTTGGTGCAAACATATTTTAGTGCAATCAGCAATGAAAACCTTTCAGTGCAAACTTATCTTAGCACTACTGTACCGCCTGGTCAACAATTTAATATCAATGAAAACCTTTTAGTGCACATACACGTACAACTTAATTTAGCGCAGTCAGACGTCTGAACTAAGGGCGCTAAAATAAATAACTCGCTAAATATTCTCGTCTTACAGTATACGATATATAGAATGACAAACACAACATTCATTGTTATTAAATACTTCCAAAAATATACACGAAGAATGTTTGCAATGAGCAAGTGAATGACAAAGGTCGCTCGAAAAGCGTTGGAAATAAAACTCAAAATAGATACGACTCATATAAAAATAAGCATAACACTCTACGAGAGATACCCAAACATAGGGACTGACAAACCATCCCAGACGATAGCCGGACACCATAAAATAAATGGACAATATCGGTGGAGCTTAATAAATAGGAACGACATATCACCAGGACGTTGGACGACTAAAAAGATCAGAAGTAGGGAACAAGACCAAGGCGCTCGAACGAGCGTTTAAACCAGATGTATGGGGCGAACAGGCAAGGAACCGTAGGCGATTTGCCAACGATTAACATCGCGTGGATTAGACGATTGCGAAAACTCAAGATTATGGCGAAATACTAGATGAATGCAATACGTAGGGCAACGCGAAACGCCAATTAGATACGTGTCAGACACTTGCCTATTGAAAAGAAACAACGCGCTGGAATGAAGCCTTTCAAGCAGCTACGAACGAATTTATTCCGAGCCAAGACAAAATAATAACTGAGCAGCTGTAAAAAAAAAATACTTTGAATATCTCTGAGACATCGGAGGCTAACAGATTCTGACGGCAGGCATCGTATATGGTCAATTCCGAATCTGTTGGTGTTAAATAGAAAAATTGTTGATATTTTCTACTGAACGCGACCCTTTTGTATATGCTTTAGTTAATGGAATTTTGGGATAATTTAATAAAACAATTAGTTGAAGTCCTGAAAATCGGTGATCCTCTTGATTTATCACCCGGGGGATGGTGATATTTCACTCTCGGCCGTGGCCTCAGGGCTTGAATAATCAACATTCCCTGGGTTGATAAATCAAACAGGCAACCTCATCAGAATTCAATAATTGTATAATAATATATAATAATTTTTTGCGATATTTCATATAAAATTCACTAGCTTGCATTCTATCTCATTTCTACAAACTATCTTAGCTAGGGTATATATAAATATGTCTGTTTTAGAAGGAATATCTTTTGATAGTTCCTCAGATCTTGCAAGAAAAAAATTTACCGTCACCTCTTGCATATTACAGTAAGTTGCCCATTAATTGTGTAAATGGATAAAGAGGGAGATAAAATTTGGAACAAGCCAATATCGAACTTGGGAGCCTGGCAGATCTAACCACTGAGCTACCCAGGCCAACATACGAAGTATAGTAACATTACTACAATATCAAATTTAAGCCCATTTAAGAATCTTAATCTTCAGATCAAGATGATGAAAAAATAATTTCAGAGAAAATGTCAGAAATGTCCTTTAATCATTCTGCTTTTAGATATGGGAAACATTCTACAAATACTGCTCTTGAAATGCATCAGTGCAAAATATAACAGATATATCATCCACAAACTATTTGTAACCTTCTGTGACCTTGACCTTTGACCTATAGACTCAAAATGTAAGGGCTAGCTCATCCTTCTGTGATAGACAAATCTTATTAATAAATTGAACTTCCACTGCTATACATAGCTTAATGGTGTTTGATACATCTCTATAACCATGTGGCCTGGTGACTTTAATACAAGATAGAGATTACCTTCTTGGCATGAAGAATTTTCATGTGACTCAGAAGTCCGAGATGCTGTAGAGCCATTAGATTCTGTGACTCTGTGAGGGCTCAATTTTTAGTGGCTTTCAAGCTCCAATCTCACAAATTTCAAACCAAAGCAAAATCTATCTTTCTATGCACAAGGGCCATTTCCACAAAATTACATAACAAAAATAAACATTCCCGGCAATCCAGGAAAAAAAAACTCCCCACAAATTTGATTAATTCCATAGTACTGTCGGGAGACCCCAGTATCAGAAACACGTACAGGTTATAGGAAGAAAGGATTAAGTAATACACCCTTACTTTTGTTAAAGTACAGATCAATAAGCTATCAGGTAATATGTGTATGACATTTCCTTCATACCGGTAAATCTTGTTATCATTTCCTGGATATAAATCTTGTTATCTCTCAAAATCATGGACACTACTGATTAATTGAATTTGAGTATGCTCTAAATTGGTGTCAGTGTTTTCATAATGGAAATTAATGCACTTTCTTTAAAACACTGACGATATTTGAATTAGTTTTTGTTTCTCTTCAAATCTTTTTTTCTTCTGGGTGGGTGGGATGGGAGGCGGGGAGCAAGAGAGGAGAGAGAGAGATGAGAAAGGAAGAGATTTCAAATAAATATCTTTTTCCAATACATAGACGTATTTCGGGAAAAGTACAGGTTCTGTAGGCACGTTTTGATATGTTACAGACGACCTTCCTGCAGACTTCTCCCACTGCCGTACAGGACCTCGACACCGATGAAGGTGTGAGGACCACTAGGATCTGCTGATTAGTCATTTCGGTTGTTCTTTGAGGGCTCGGTTAATATCTGAGGCTTATTGATCAAACAACACAACTTGTTTAAGATGACCTTGTTTGCCTCTCTAACGGAAAAGTGATCTTTGTTCACCCCGTCAAAAACTCCATTGATCCGCCCTTCACAGAAGTGTCATTCTTCCTAATCTACGGTTCTCTAGAAGTTCATTTTCTGTCCTAACTAGGTTCTCTAGAAGTCGTCATTTCGTCTAATCTAGTCTCTAGGAGTGAGGATTTTGTTTTTACCAAATATTGAACCCAACAGTCAATCAGCCTTAGCCGATGCGGGAAAGTGTCTTGGAAAATCTCCCCGATTAACTATTTCTGTGCCATTCACAACATGAATCACACAGAAATAGGTTCAAATATTCTAACTGGTGTGACATATAATTGTACATTTACACTACGTGCACATGCAGTAAAAGATGGTTATAATTGGATACACCATAATAAATTGCTAATAATAAAAACAAGAGGCCCATGGCGCTTAACAGGTCACCTGAGTATCGCGTAATAAAGACTTTGCTTGAAGGGATGTGCAACAGCTAGTGCATCTCTTTTAAAATTCTGACAACTGTGTTTTTCACAGACTTTTTTCCCAGCATATGACCTAATACTATATAAGTCAATCCATACAATTATAATCATCATTAGGCTGATCATATATTTATGCTAACCTCGCTGAAGAATTTTTGGTGCAAATTGGACACAATAATTTTGAATAAAAGATTCAATTCATGCAATAATCGTCAAGAGAAATGTCAATTCTTAGTAGAGCGGAGCAATGACCGCAAATAACAAAGCTTAAAAACCCGTCAACCCAGGTTGCATCTTCAAATAGGCACGTTGTATTAATTAGTCGTATCATTTAATTTTAATGATCGTAACGCTGATGTGATTTCATCATTTCAAAGAGCATGGTTATGACGTGTAGAAGTATCACCTTAATTATAAAGATGTATAAAAGACCTGAATACTGCTATGTGGAGATAACTGCTATGGAATAATGCTATGGAGGTGGAGCGCTGTAGGGACGAGAGCTTTCAATTTACCCAAAAGTGAAAGTACAGTGTTATCCGACAAGTAAAGTAAGCAATTTTAGGAGAAACGTCGCCAACAAATTGTTTTGTATACCCATGAGACTTTAGACTCAATTCAAAACAGACTGGGGGTTTAATTACTGATATCCATTTTTGTCTCCTTTGTTTTGAAATCAAGTCTGCATTGAGACCATTAGGCCAATAGGACCCTGGGATTTCAATCAATTCCTGGCAGTTTTACTGGATTTGATTTATAGGTATAAGTCCAGAAACAACACACTAATAGTAACAAGAGGCCCATGGGCCACATCGCTCACCTGAGCACTGCGTCTTCATTAAGAAGAAGAGTAGTAGCAAATTTAATCCCCTATTGTGGCCCCACCAACCTCGGAGGGGCCAGGAGGGGATTATCTAAACAGACTTAAATCTACTCCATATGAGGAAGCTTTCAGGTAAAATATCCACTCATCTGGTTCGATAAAGAAGTTTAAAGATTTCCCTACATATTGCAGGAAAATCATAGACTCCCTTAATTGTGGCCCCACATTACCCTGGGGGTCATGATTTGAACAACTGAATCTCCGTATATCTAGGATACTTTATATAAATTTCAGCTTTTCTGCCTTGTAGTTTGAGAAGGATTTTTAAAGGTTTTCCCTCTATAATCATATGTAAACTTTTAATACGCCTATGGGGCCCCATCTAACCCCCGGGGGCATTATGATTTGAACAAACTTGAAGTCCTCCACTATATCCAGGAAGCTTCATATAAATTCAGCTTTTTCTGGCCAGGTGGTTCTTGAGAAAGAAGATTTTAAAATTACAACACCCATTTTATTGCAGTTTTTGTATGTATTCTCCCCTTTGACGGGGCCCAGTCCTTCATTTGGAACAAATTTGAATCCTCACCAAGGATTGATTTGTACCAAGTTTGGTTGAATTTGGCCCAGTGGTTCTGAGAGAAATGAAAGTTAAAAATGTGAAAAGTTGACAGGAGACAGACGGATGGACAGACAGAGTACGGACAACAGGCGATCAGGCGACCTTCGGTTCAGGTGAGCTAAAAAGCTATGGAGGAAAATTTTCCATTCATCATAAACAAAATGTTGTTCCATCCAATGTTTACAACATATTTTAATGTGAAATGGAACGGAAATCACTTCACGGGAAACGAGAATTCACTACAAGCAGATTCAGTATAACCATGTATTGTGTGAATTCACTATGAGCAGATTCAGTATAACCATGCATGTTTAATACTGTATGCATATATATGTACAGATTAGAAACTTTATAGGTCATGTCCTCACCTTGTTGGGGTCAATTGGACAGTCCGTTAAACTGACCACAGGACCAGGGTGGGTCTTCCTTGAACTGAAAAAAAAAATTAAATCAACAAGTTAGTTTATTTTCTCCTCTCTTTACTAACAAAGCATTTCAAAAACAGCAATGACTGATCTTAAAATGATGTACTCCAGCAGCTCTCTCATTGTAAACTCCGTAAATCTAGGCAAACACGAATATATGCACACATAAAAACTACACGATTTTTGCTGGTTTTTTTCATTCTTTGTGGGCTCTAAACTGAATGGGTATGTCATTTTAACCTGATTATACAGTAATCTGTTGTCTGCTTGCATCCCTGCAGTGGAGAAGATCAATAGATATTAGTAAGTATTTCACAAGGCCGGCTCATTCTATGACTTCACATTAATCAAATTTGACATTTAGAAAATTCATTGATTTTCTGCGAAAGAAACTGACTACAATTTCTTTTCATCTTCTTTTTTCCCCCCGCTTGATTTTTTTTCTCGCCATGTCACTTATGAACACGCCTGGGCCAGGGCATATCCTACTTCGCGATGCAGTGGGCATCTTCCCCATCAACAACGACATTAAAAACTCCAGCGTTTCAGAGCAGTTTAATCGTCAGTGGTAAAGATGATGTAATTCGAAATTTTTTTAATTTCTTTTATCTCCCATATCACACCAAAATTCATTTCCTCTTTTTAATGCTCAATTAATTCGACCAATGCATTTCTAAACTGACATAAACTTGTGGAAACACAGGACTGTATCAAGAGCTAGATAAATTCAGCCATTGATTAAATTCACAATCAGCTTGATATAAAAAACAAAAATCTTTAAATCATTCTTTTGAGACTATATATACAGACAATAAGTTATAAATGCACATAAAAACATTTCAAAGACACCTAAATAGTATATGAAAAGCAAGGTCTTTCTTGCACAAACTCTGCAGAGACAGACTTTTTGTTTTTTGTTTGTTTTGTTTTTATTTTTCTATTTTTTTGGGTTTTTTTTTGTTTTTTGGTATTTTTTTGGTTTTTTTCGTGCTTTTAGGGGGCTGCATTTTTCAAAAGATTCTAAAGCCTACACAATTAATTCTATAACCACATACTCATATTCATCTTCATGCAAAGTTTGGCAAATCCTTCTTTATCACATAACATCCAATTACATTTCAATATTCAATATATGATATCTGAATTATGCATGTACCCTTTTCATCACCAAGATTGCAATTTATTGATGGACCAGCAGTTACTGATGAATGGAACAGATAGCGGGTTGTATGGGGCTTCCTTCAAAGGAAAGATTCACTGATTCGGTCCAAACCTCCATTGTGCAATCACATAATTACAATGGTTATGTCATCAAATTGTGCAAAGTGCAAAATTAACAAATAGTGCACAGCTCGTGCTTTTCTCCTGCCAATGACAACTTTTGATTTGCTAATTAATTTTCTCCACAATATCGTTTCCACATTGTTTTGATTATAATGGAATCTTGCTTTTAATTCCAATCTGCTGGAAATGTTGATGTGCAATTCTGTTCTACATAACTGACTTTCACAATATCTTTCTAGTGATTTTTGTACTTTTTTTCTTGAGAGGCCTGGACTTTTCGATTGGGAAATATCAAATTGGGAAAAATAAATCTTTCCTGATATGGAAAATACTTTGCTCTTAATTCATTTAAAGTTGTCACTGGCTGCAATCATCGAAATTCCAAATGATAAGTCTTTTAATTAAGTAACAATGCTCATTGAACTATGTTGATCACGTCTATGAAAAATTAAATTTCACAAAAACAACAACGCAAATTTTGGGGAATAAAGTTGACTTCAATTGGGAAAAATTAATGGTTTTTTGAAAGGGGAAGGAATCTGTCTTTGGACCTAAATTGGGTGTTGAAAAATCACAGCCTTCGTATAAAATACACTTGTTTCATAAACTGAAATAACATAAATGCGACAAATTTTTTTTTGAGCATTGAATCAATTTTAATTTTTTTAACATTCAGCAAGTAGATTATATCATCTTTCAATATAATTACACAATATATAGTACCTGTACCAATAATTCTATGAAACATTTTATATACTGTCTTTTTAATCCCTATTTTACCTGTACTGATTTTCTGATAACGAGTTCTGCTTTAACTATACGTACACATGCATGTACAAGCTGTTTCCTACTAAAAATACTTTTCACACAACAAAACATTTAAAAGTGGCCTGTGATGCAGCTTGGACCACAGTGTATCAAATTCCCTAAAGTACAAAAAAAAAAAAATCTTTTTGCTCTCAATAAACAATGGCTTGATCAGTGTTGATCATGACAATTTTTTGGTCCTTATCAATTTTGAAGAATTGATTCTTGGCTCCTATCTACTGTAATCATTTATTCAATGGTGCAGTGTGTGGGCAGCGAGGTTTGGTGGGCCGTGTAACTAAAAACCTTCCCAAGCTGCTGAAATAGAATCCGAGCCGAATCAATGAACACTTATTAAACTCTGACCTCCGCCTTAAAGCCGCATTACTTTCTAATTTTGTTTCTGACGTGACATTCAAACGTTGAGAAAGGAATCATCACACAAAACCCACACTAAGAATGGATAAATGTTTTATGGACATCTGGAAGCCGACAACGGCATGCGTATGCATGCAGTTCTACGATTAGTTCACACAAAATTTATAGGATCCAATGAAGAATCACAACCGAACGAGGGATCTGAGCCAGTGCTCACTAGTGACACCCCTGCTCTAAAACTCCCACATTCTCGGCAAACAGGAAGAAGATGTCCAACGAATCTGAAAATGTATCCCACAATACACCGTACCTATATAAAGCTTTGTGCGAATATTAGGAGTGATAAACATGCAGTTGCTAAGAAAATGTGTGACGGACGGAATCACAGAATGACAGAATGGCGGACATGAGTAAAACAGCTAGTTTATCTCCCACCCCCCCACCCCCTTCAGGGTGGGGATATAAGCACCCAAACTAGAATACACCCACATCAAACCACCGATGTCATTTGCTTAAGTAAACAATGTGTACTCCATAACAAATACAAAGAAACCGACATACAATTTTAGTTTTTTGTAAATGGTTGATAATAATCAAATATCCAAACGTTTGTCTCACTGGAATAATCGGTCCCAATAGTCTAGTGGCCAGAGCACCTGCCTCACAGCCAGGGGGTTCCGAATTGAACCCTTGATCCTAGCAATGTCTCAAATCCAAGATGCTTTAACATTGGCAAGCGACTATTCCTTTGCCAATAAAATGTCAGCATTAAAAGCGAAAGACACGTACAGGTCTTTAAATTAATATGGAACTTTTCCTGCTAAGCCCTGGGTCCAAATTTGTGGCACTTAGTACATCAATATCTGGCAAAATCTTTATAACAGTATAAAATTCTTAAATGAAAATGCTGAACATCTGGGTTTGATGAAATTAAGGCCAAAACAAAATTTATGTGTGTTTATGGTTTCCCAACTTTACCTATGTTTTTGCATCTTCTTCTAATATATTTTTTTGAATGACAACAATTAAAAATCCTGAATTTTCAAACCATTTTTTTTAATTATTTTAATGGTTTCGCATTAAAGTTTCTCTGATTTACATTTGACTATTATTGATCTTCAAAATGTTTGAAAAGTAGTGATTTACATACAGAACCTGTATTCAAAGCACATCAAAACCTAGTAACTAAGTAAGATTTAGAATAAACTGTTTTTCCTACCTACCCTACCTAATTTTTGGTGGGTGTGTGTGTTCACTGGTGGGTGAGTGTTGGATGGGGGGGGGGGGGGGGGGGGAGGTGAAATAGGAAATACACATACTTTATTTTAGCCTTATACTGTTTCATTCTATATAAACTTTCCTATCCTATTATTGCAGAGTTTTTGAAATCTGACGGTCCCATCCAAAATAATGGTAAATGTTTCTAAAGTCCGGTAATTCTTTTAAAATATTCATCGGTCCAAAGGATCGGTATTATTTAGATGATCAATTCAGAACTTATACCCTAGCTCTTTGCATGCATGGTTTTTAAATGCAGTTGTGAAGTTGATTATAACTATCATATGAATATATAAATTCAAGCGCTTTATGATTTGGGATTGAGTATCAATGAATAGGTCTAGAAATTGTGAGTTGCCAAATTAGACAATTTCCCGTCCATATTTTTCCCAGATCATATTGATTCATAAGCAGATATATTTGAAAGCCTCTCAGAGAACAACTTTTGCAACAAGAATTCGACTTTGTCATTGGACTGATGCATCAGTGAGATTGAATGGAAATCCGTGGCAAGCTATTCTGAGTTCACGAGGCTCCATCACTGTTTGCACAAACCCGCACACTTTCAGCTACTTATCTATAATTCTCTACCTATCAGCTACTTCCTCATTTAC
>CAJDSM010023183.1:0-13675 GCA_903981925.1 Ostrea lurida
CAATCAATATATTGAGGGGGTTGAATTTGTTATAGGGGGTTATATTGAGGGAGTTGTATTTATTATAGGGGGTTGTATTGAGGGGGTTGATGATATTTGGAGGGGGTTGTGTTGTTATAGGGGTTGTATCGTAGGGGGTGTGTGTTTATTGAAGGGGGGTTATATTGAAGGGGGTTGTATTTGTTATAGGGGGTTGTAATTGAGGGGTTTGTATTATTGTTATAGGGGTTGTATTGTTTTAGGGGTTGTATTGAGGGGGTTGTAATTTGTTAAGGGGGTTGTATTGAGGGGGTTGTAATTTGTTATAGGGGTGTATTTGTTATAGGGGTGTATTGAGGGGGTTTGTATTTGTTATAGGGGTTATATTGAAGGGGTTTTATTTGTTATAGGGGTTGTATTGAGGGGTTTTATTTGTTATAGGGGGTTATATTGAGGGGGTTGTATTTGTCATAGGGGGTTATATTGAGGGGGTTGTTTGTTGAAAGGGGTTGTATTTGTTATGGGGTTGTAATTTGTTATAGGGGGTTATATTGAGGGGTTGTATTTGTTATAGGGGGTGTATTGAGGGGTTGTATTTTGTTATAGGGGTTTATTGAGGGGGGTTGTATTGTTAAGGGTTTATTGAGGGTTGGTATTGTTAAGGGGTTGTATTCGTTATAGGGTTTATTGAGGGGTATTGTATTTGTTATAGGGGATTAATATTGAGGGGGTTGTATTTGTTATAGGGGTTTATTGAGGAGGTTGTATTTGTTATAGGGGGTTATATTGAGGGTTGTATTGTTATAAGGGTTGTATTGAGGGGGTTGTTTATGTTAAGGGGTTATATTGAGGGGATTGTATTTGTTATAGGGGGTTATATTGAGGGGGTGTATTTGTGATAGGGGGTTGTATTGAGGGGGTTGTATTTGATATAGGGGGTTGTATTGAGGGGATTGTGTTGATATAGGGTTGTAAATTTGTTGATAGGGGTTGTATTTGTTATAGGGGGTTATAATTTGAGGGGGTTTGTATGTTATTAGGGGTATATTGAGGGGGTTGTATTTGTTATAGGGGTTATATTGAGGGGGTTTATTGTCTTTGGGTTATATGAGGGTTGTGTAGGGGTGTATTTGTTATAGGGGTTATAGTTTGTTGTTATAGGGGGTTATATTGAGGGGGTTGTATTTGTTATAGGGGGTTATTGAGGGTTGTATTTGTTATAGGGGTTATATTGAGGGGTTGTATTTGTTATAGGGGGTTGTTATGAGGGGGTTGTATTTGTATAGGGGGTTGTATTGAGGGGGTTGTATTTTTTGTTATTAGGGGTTATATTGAGGGGTTGTATTTGTTATAGGGGGTTATATTGAGGAGGTTGTGTTTGTTATAGGGGTTATATTGAGGGGTTGTATTTGTTATAGGGGGTTATATTGAGGGGGTTGTATTTGTTATTGGGGTTATATTGAGGGGGTTTGTATTTGTTATAGGGTTTATATTGGGGGGTTGTATTTGTTATAGGGGGTTATATTGAGGGGGTTGTATTTGTTATAGGGTTAATTTGAGGGGGTTGTATTTGTTTATAGGGTTATACTGAGGGGGTTGTATTTGTTATAGGGGTTATATTGAGGAGGTTGTATTTGTCTATAGGGGGTTGTATTTGTTATAGGGGTTGTATTTGTTATAGGGTTATATTGAGGGGTGTATTGTTATAGGGGTTAATTTGAGGGTTGTATTTGTTATAAGGGGGTTATATTGAGGGGTTGTATTTGTTTAGGGTTATATTTGAGGGTTTGTATTTGTTATAGGGGTTATATTGAGGGGTTGTATTATGTTATAGGGGGTTTTGTATTGTTATAGGGTTATATTTTAGGGGGTTGTATTTGTTATAGGGGTTATATTGAGGGGTTGTTTGTTATGGGTTGTATTGAGGGGGTTGTATTTGTTAAGGGGTTATATTGAGAGGGTTGTGTTTGTTATAGGGGGTTATATTGAGGGGTTTGTATTTGTTTATATGGGGTTTGTATTTGTTATAGGGTTGTAATTTGATTATATGGGGTTATATGAGGGGTGTATTTGTAGGGGTTATTTGGGGTTTTTGTAAGGGGTTATATTGAGGGTTTTTATATATTGTTATAGGGGGTTATATTGAGGGGTTGTATTTGTTATAGGGGTTATAATAGGGGTTGTATTTGTTATAGGGGGTTGTATCTGAGGGTTGTATTTGTTAAGGGGATTATATTGAGGGGTTGTATTTGTTATAGGGGGTTATATTGAGGTGGTTGTATTTTGTTATAGGGTTATATTGAAGGGGTTGTTTTGTATAGGGGGTTGTAATTTGTTTTAAGGGTGTTATATTGAGGGGGTTGTATTTGTTATAGGGGTTGTATTGGGGGGTTGTATTTGTTATTGGGGTTATTTGAGGGGGTTTGTATTTGTTATAAGGGGTTATATTGAGGGGTTGTATTTGTTATAGGGGGTTTATTGAGGGGGTTGTATTTATTATAGGGGTTAATTGAGGGGGTTGGTATTTGTTATAGGGGGTTATATTGAGGGGTTTGTAATTTGTTATAGGGGTTATATTGAGGGTTGTATTTGTTAATAGGGGGTTGTAATTGAGGGGTGTATTTGTTATAGGGGTTATATTGAGGGGGTTGTATTTGTTATAGGGGGTTATATTGATTGATTGATTATTACCTGTTTTACGTCCACTCGAGAATTTTCACTCATATGGAGACGTCACCATTGCGGTGAAGGGCTGCAAATTTTGGCCTATGCTCGGCACTCAGGGCATGAGCAGGGAGGGATCTTTTCGTGCACACCTGCTGTGAACGGGCCATCGGTTTTCCGGTCTGTCCGAATGACGCCCATTTAGTCGCCTCTTACGACACGCAAGGGAATGCTGGGGACCTATTCTAACCCGGCCCCCACGGGTCGGGTTATATTGAGGGGGTTGTTTGTTATAGGGTTGTATTGTTATAGGGTTTATTGAGGGTTGATTTGTTATAGGGGTTATATTGAGGGGGTTGTATTTGTTATAGGGGTTATATTGAGGGGGTTGTCTTTGTTATAGGGGTTATTTGAGGGGTTGTTTTGTATAGGGTGATTTGTTAAGGTTTATGAGTTGTTGTTATGGGTTTATTTTGTTATAGGGGTTATATTGAGGGGGTTGTTTTGTTTATAGGGGTATATTGAGGGGGTTTTGTATTTGTTATAGGGGGTTATATTGAGGGGGTTGTCTTTGTTAATAGGGGGTTATATTGAGGGGTTGTATTTGTTATAGGGGTTTATTTGTTATAGGGGTTATATTGGAGGGGGTGTCTTTGTTTATAGGTGTTATATTGAGGCTGTGATTAACTTGTTATAGGGGTTATATTGAGGGGTTGTATATTTGTTATAGGGGTTATATTGAGGGGGTGTATTTGTTTAGGGTTATATTGAGAGGGGGTCTGTATTTTACCTTTTTTCAGCAAGGGATGGGAGAGCTGAAGCAGAAGTTAACTTGTTCAAAATTCTGGACATGCAAAGAAGTATTAGTTTCGCCTCCTTTTCATAGATTTTAAAAATACCAAATGCGTGCGTGCGTGAATGGCGACCCCTCCTTCCGTACATGTGTCAGTACAATCACAACTCTCCCCCTATATCATGCATATCTACACGAGTATCGCAATCGGCACATAATGGTACATAATATGCCCGTGTAAAACTTTCTTAAACCAGCAGTTGTAGAACTTTGCTTCAGGTAGTATCAGCCATCATTGGGCTGTCATTCTTTCTTTGCATTGTAAAAAATTCCAAGCTTAAAAAAACCGTGACAGCAGGAAGTTAGACAAGCCAAGAGTGTTTCCCAAAACTTGACATAGTTCAACAACCTGTAGATATTAAAGGGGCATAGACACGTTTTGAGCTAAAAAAAAATGTTCTTTTAGATTTCCATTTTTAATGTTTACAATGCTCACTTAAGGTATTTCTAATGGTCAGCAAAAATTTGAACGTCATTTGTTAAGTTACAAGTGGGATGCAGCACTTACAAATCTTCGCTATGTAAACAAAGCTCGTGCCATGATTTTGTTTACTATACTTTTTTTTGAATATGCTAATATACGTTCCGTTTAAAGTAGATTTTTTGGCAAATTACAAGTTCATTCTGAACACAATTCAACAGTTTTTAATGTTACTCACAACATATTTTATTTTAAACATGGTATTTTCTGTGAAGCAACCTTTACGTAAACACAAACAAGGCACAAGCCTTGTTTACATAACAAAGAATTATGAGCTCTGACATTAAAATTTTTGCTGACCATTAGAAATAAATATCAAAAATGCAAATATAAAATTTAGCCCAAAACGTGTGCATTTCCCTTTAAAGCATAACAGATAATTAAATATAATTGGGAATCAAAGTCCTTGCACAACTTATTTACACAAACCCTAGCTTCCAAGGAGTCCTTTATCTGATATCATATTTCCTTAAAACGGACTATGTTCAATAACCTGTAAATTTCCCAAAATTTGAAGAAATTAAGCATCCTTCCCATATGTACATCTTGCCCATACAAATACTCTGAATAATAAAGTGGTCCTTGCTTGAAAATTATGGGACGACAATGTACCCTTGATATCACGTAAATTCTCAGGATAAAACTCCAGTATGAGAGGTCAAAAATCAAAATGGATCAAAACTAGATCTAGAGTGACCCACTAAGAGTTACACGGCGAGTTATGCGACGGAGAAATGAAATAAACAAAAAAAAAAAACCCCGAACGGACGGAAGGACGGACAGACGTTTCATCTAATGACGGGCGTATAGAAATAGTAGAAATAATGTACAATTTCTGTTCTTTGTATGCTAGGCGGGCGGTAGTTGATCAGTGGGACACAAAGGCCCCTCCCATCGACGGAGAAAACCCGTGGCGAGCTAACTCTACGCCAATCGAGATTGGACTTATAACCCGTAAGTTTTGTCACCCGTGTTGTGCCTTTTATGATTTCTGTAGGGGGTTTTCCCCTTAGCCTTTTGCTATCCCTATTACTTACAATTGACCTATGACTGGGGGTATGTTGGTGGGCATCAGGACATGTGCACACGCCGGTGGGCCTGCATGCCGCACCTCTTGGGGCAGACCACCTCCGAGTCCCTGGTAATTTAGTCTGAGGCCTTAAGTTAAGGTGCACATCATACAAATATGGAATACGCAATTTCATAGAACAACTTACTAAAAATCCCACCACCAAAAAACAATTCGTACACGGGAAAAGCCACGTAGACGAAAAGTCATGGAACGACTCTTTAATAAAAGTCAATACAGAGGAAGATAATTCGTACACTGATCAACTACCGCCCGCACTAAGCTGGACAGTCCCCAGCCAGTAAGGTGTTTACCGTGACTCATCGTTACTTTGATCCAACTATTCCTTATGGGGATAAAAAAGGCGAAGTTAACATTGTGTCAAACGTAATCATAATCCATAAAACATATACAAACTGAGTGTAGGGCAACACGGACCTCCGACAAAAGCGAAGGAGGATCAGGTGCCATGGAGGAGTAAGCATCCTCTGCTGACCGGTCACACCCGCCGTGAGCCCTTAGTCGAAATAAAGTAAACGGGATTACCCGTAGTCAAATCTAGTAGGAAATGACAGTCTAACAAAGGGTATGAAACAAATCAGTCACATATGCTTAGTGATATTTGTAATCGCAAACAAGGTCATTATAGCGACCGTAGAATTTGCGAAATGATGACTTTAAACGAGATTCGTTATAACCCTGCAGCATCAACTTTATTGTTAGTAGTTGGCCTCGCTTTAAAAAGTCCGCATACGCCATAGCATGCTCTTGCGTATCGAATCAACTGGGAGATATACACACATAAGCAGGTGATAGTGGTATATTACTAATTTACTACATAGAAAAGGAAAGTTGACGATTGCAAAGTTAAAGTCATCACGCTTATCATATAATGTAGTTGTCAGTCTGCCATTAGAGTCAATGTTAAGTAAAATATCCAAATATGAAGCAGATATGTCAGATTCTGTGGTGTCTTTTATATCGAGTTCTTCGGGATATATCAAATTAACATTGGAAAAACCAGAGGAACTTGTATTTGATTTTATAGCTCTAATAAACCATACGTTCTCAAAATAAGCAAGTCGTTGCAACTGTCGGAATGCCATAAGCATTTGTTGATGCTACAAATAACATCGAAAGATGCACCATTTCCCCAAACACTCTGCACTTATCTGTGGCAATGACAAAAAACAGTAAACTTTTGGATATAACTTTTGTTCTTTTGAAGCTCTAGAGCTCTTATTAAAAACTATTTAAAGATAATACTTTGTTACGTACTTTCATGCAAAACATTGAATGAAATGATCCACCAAAACCATGTTATTGGTTTGTTATTTGATGTAACGTAGGATAACAGCTATTCTAGGATGAGTAACGTATGACACAAAAAGAGACAAGAGGAGACTCCTGAATATGGCGTAGGGTTTGCAGTGAAGACATCTCTTCTACCTATGATAGAACCTCCTATTGCAGGATCCGAAAGGCTGCTACTTTCGCGGCTCAATTCAGATTCAGGTCCAGTCAATCTGGTGACTTGCTACGCCCCAACACTTGCTGCCAATCCTGATGTAAAAGATCAGTTCTACAACCAACTAGACTCACTCATTAGAGAGCTACCACAAACAGAAGATCTCTACCTACTTGGAGAGTTCAATGCAAGGGTCGATGCTGCATTGAATATCTGGTCGACTTGCATCGGCCACTTTGGAGTAGGAAACATGAACGACAATGGGCAGAGATTACTTGAGCGATGCTGTACCAAGCAACTTTGCGTTACAAATACCTACTTTCAAAATAGAATCAGGCACAATGTTTCCTGGATGCATCCAAGATCACATCAGTGGCACCAACTTGACCTCATCCTTACCAGAAGAAATGACCTTCACAAAGTGCACAACACAAGGAGTTACCATAGTGCTGACTGTGATACCGACCACTCTCTCATCATCAGTAATTATAAGGTTGCACTAGACCCCCGCAGATTACTAGTACACCATTCTAAACCAAAAGGTCTACTGAAGATCAACACGGCAAGAACTGGAGATCACGAGAGGATAAACACTTTCATTTCCTCGATTACAGCATTGCCTCCAGCTACCGACAGTATATCTGCAGGAGAAAGATGATAAATTGGCGAAGTAAACAAGTTTAAAAACGTAATCCGATCAACTATACAAAATGAGTGTGGGCAACACGGACCTCCGACAAAAGCGAAGGAAGAATCAGGTGCCTGGAGGATAAGCATCCCCTGCTGGACTCGGTCACACCCTCGTGTGCGGTTAGTCGAAACAAAGTAAACGGTGTTCCCGTCGTCAAATCTAGGGAAAATGACAGTCTACAAAGAAGTGAGAAGTCAGTCAACATATAACTTGTATAATTTGTAATCGCAAACAAGGTCATATAGCGGAAAATGCGTGAATGACTTAAACGAGATTCGTTATAAACCCGCAACATCAACTTTTTGTTAGTAGTTGGTCTGCTTTAAAAAGTCTCATACGCATCACATGCTCTTGCGATTCGATCAACTGAGAGACAACTACCAAAGCCAGGTGATAGTGGTATACTAATTACTACATAGAAAGGAAAGTTGAGATCGCAAGTAATGTCTCACGCCTTTATCATATAATGTAGTTGTCAGTCTGCCATTTAGAGTTCAAATTATTAGTAAATATCAAATATGAAGCAGATTGTCAATTCGGTGTTTTTTATTTCGAGTTGGTCAGGATAATAATGACATATGTGAAAATATGATTTGTTTAATGATGACATCATCTATATACAGTATACTGATTAAGGTTGAAGGAACGCTAAGTTTTTGTTTGTGTTTTATCCGTAACAGTTTTTGAACAAAATTCTCTTGTATGAATAAAAATAGTCTGCCAATAGAGGGGCAAATTAGTGTCCATTAGGAATCAACATACGCCGGAAACGACATGTCTCCAAGACTACATATATATATATACAAACCCAACATGCTCTAATATCACTTCAGAGTACTGTTGGCAATCGTGAGTGTTTCTACAACATATGTATCTTGTTCCACAACACCAAAACTTTATTTTTGGGTGCCGTTTTTGTTCAATAAGCAACTATCAATTATCTGAAAAAGCATACATTTTAATTTATCTGTGTGGAGAAATCATACGTTTTGATGCAGTCAATTTTAGAAAAATCTCGTGACTTGAAGTTTTATAAAAGCTCTTTCGAGTTTTTGAGAATCCATATCTGATTGACACCACTTCTGGAATATGTAGTGGAACAGTATCTCGGAAGTGACTCTTCTGTTAGTAGTCCAGTTAGTAGTAAGGATATAGGCTTGGAAGAGCACTAACTGGAACCAGCGACGTATCTTTGTTTGTAAGGATTTTTTATGAAATTTCGGAATCCATATCTGAGTGCAAACATCCACAAGTCTGTAATGGAATCATTCGGGAGAAAAGAAGGGCAAAATGTGGACTGGTATGAGGCAAACCTCCAAGTGATGGAACCTTTAACACAGTCCAAAAGACAGACCCTAATAGATGGAAGCAAGACTCATCACACCAAAGCTTCTTAGCATAATCAAGTCATTTCATGTTTACATGAAAAGCACCGTTTGCTTCGACGGGGAGACATCCGAGGCCTTCCAGATACTCGTCATGATGGCAAGCTGCTCAACTTGAACCGACTCCGTGCCAAAACCAAAATCACCCATGTCCTCCTCAGAGATATGCTGTTCGCTGTCGTAAGCCACTCTCACGAAGGTCACCAGCGTCTCACAGACAACTTCTCCAAAGCTTGTGATGACTTCGGTCTCAAAATCAGCATCAAGAAGACAGAGGTCATGGGGCAGGACATACCAACTCCACCTTCCATCTCAATCAATGGCGCGCTACTAGCAGTTGTTGACAAGTTCAAGTACCTGGGCTCTCACATCTCCGACAATCTTTCACTTGATGTCGTCGATATATCGTGCTGATACAGAAATCGTGATTAGATATAGATATCGTCGATATATCATGCTGATACAGAAAACGTTGGTATCGTATCTACACAGTGTCTTGGACGTAACCCGATATTTTATCGCAGAAATGCGAAATTTAAAACTACTTGCATATATCTAGTTGAAAAGTAGATGGAACTAGTGTTATTTGAACATATACATCACATTTGTATCATAGGCGCTTACCATGTAATTTTGTAAATGATGAAGGTCCTACCCCTCTATACTATAAAATAGTAAAGGCCTGCAACTAACCGCCATATTTGATTTCGCCTGGGACCCCCTTACCCACTTACTTTAAATGTTTCTCTTCTCTACTGGGCTATTTATCAGCTTCGGGTATTTTAATTTATTCAAATAAAATAGTTGCAAACTTTTATCCAGCACCATTCCGCCGTATTCGCTTATTTATGGACATTTCTCCGACTCTCCGTTACAAAAAGTGAAATCCAATATGGCGGTTAGTTGCAGGCCTTTACTATTTTATAGTATAGAGGGTTAGGACCTTCATCATTTACAAAATTACATGGGGAGCGCCTATGATTCGTATGAAATATTTAAGAATTTTCGGGCGGTGCAGGTGTTCATTATTTGGATGCGAAGCTCAAACCCGAAAAAATGAAGATTTATTTCTTATGATCTTATTTCATATCATAACGTCAAAATAATTTCCAATGACTTTGTTCTTGACACGTGACCTTAAATAACCCAGATAACGTAAAGCATACAAAAATCAGCTAGTGCAGTCCAGTAATGGCCACCGCCATGACATGGATATAGAAAATCATTGGCTCGTGAATGGATTAGTGGTAGAGTTAATCATGCACTTACTGAAGGAAGAGTCAAATAAGAATGAAGACGACATTCTGTGATTGGAATTGTGTTGAGTGTTGTTACTGACGCTCATCGCCGGAAAAGGTAGTCCAAACGGTATTTGCACAGTCCTGAGCATTCCACAGCAAAGTACAAGAAATGTAAAGTTTAGCCGCGGAAGCAAACGGAATTTTGTAAACCGCATTTTAGCTAATGCGAATCGGCGTTTAAGTAGTAACATAGAATAAAATTAAATGATATGGACATGAATTTAGACAATTACGTTGTAAGAAAAAGACTCAATTGAGATTAATTAGGACAAAATGTGTATTATAAATATACTGGCATTCCTAAAAAGTATGGGTTGGTTGAGATATGTGAAGTAAATTACAGTAAAATAGACTCAGAAATAAGAATTCGATCAACAGCAGCCTCTGGACAGGCTATTTTTCTTTAACATTTTTGACACGTGAATGGTCACTTTTAAACCGGTACATATATTTCCAGCAGACTGCCATGTCAGTAGATTTAAGTATGCGCACACTGGCAAACTAGTGACCTGAACATATCTGCCCTTAGAAGACTCACTGGAACAATTCTTCTATGCAAAATGGTGATATTGCGTGCAATGCCTTGGAAGCATGTATCAAGAATTTGTATCGATTCGACGATAAGCCAACGTATACTTGTATATATGCTGTTTTACTTAACAATCAAACGTTCATTCACGTAGAGACGTCACAACTTTTTGTGAAGTGTCCTAACTTCTTACCTTTACATGAGACTCGGAATTGAAGCAGTGAGAGTTCATTTAAAGGTCATATCCGAAATATTCACGTAAATGCAAATGCCGGGAGGTTTGTGAAAAAAAGTCACTACCTTTATTGAAAGTCTTAGTCTTGTTCATGTATATGTATGTAATATTAATATACTTGTACCCTTTGAAATATTGTTTATATAATTATATTTATAAATGTACCTCATGTACCATTGATAATGGTTTGAGTGAATGAAATAAATGAAATGAAAAATGAAAGATGCAACGCCAAGATAGGGAATCCAACCCGGGTCCCCCGATTACGTAGCTAGTATATTCAATCGGAACCCCTCTCTCTCTCTGTGCTCCATAACGGGGTATCCTTCGTAACGGAGTAAAGGTCAAGGGATTCCGATGGAGATGAATATAGACCGCCAGGAGACCGACAATTTTTGACAACTGCGATTCTACATTATATAATCATAATCTTCATTATGTATATATTTGAAATTCCAGAACTTTTCTCATATCAACAACTTCATGACTTTTTAACACTTTACACGACCATTCCGCACGATAAATTAAAGACAAGACTTTTTAACATTATACCTTCTTCAACAAAAATGGAAGAAGGAAATATTCATATCTAGTGATCAGCCATTCCAAAAATTGCTTCGTTAGATTCCACTCTGATTCTACACACACGTGCTCTGAAGTTGATATTAAACCAATGCTGGAGTTCCTCATTGACAATATCTTTGTAGTTTTTGGGCAATCAGGTCTTCCAACAGTCTGTTGGAATTCCAATGGGCACGAATTGTGCTCCTTTGTTAGCTGACCCGGCACCTGCTTTTATATTCTTATGAGGCAGAATTCATTGAAAAAGCTTTTTCGATTTTTCAATATATTGACGACGTTTTATCTATTAATATTAATGATTTTCATTCATATGTCGATTCATTATATTCAAGCGAAATAGAAATAAAAGACACCACAGAGTCTTCCATGTCTGTTTTGTACTTGGAAATTTTATTGAACATAGACATTCGGCAAACTAACAACTTAACTTTATGATAAACGGGACGATTTCAGCTTCTCCATCGTGAACTTCCAATACCTATGTAGCAATATTCCATCATCAATTGCATATGGTGTGCATGTCTCTAACTTACTCGGTACACAAGAGCTTGTTCTGTGTATGATCAGTTTTTAAAACGAGACAGGCTACTTAAAAACAAGTTGTTGTTGCAAGGGTTTCACAAGTCATGTTTGAAGGCAGCATTTTGCAAATTCTATGGTTGTTATAACAATTTAGTTTGCCTGTATGGCCTGCCGTTGGGTCAGGCGCTGTCTGATGTATTTCATAGCAATTGTTATGCCATTTTTCATACTCTGATCTGGCTATGGGTTGTTCCTCTTGCTTGATTAAGACAATAGGCTCACGGCGGGTGTGACCGGTTGACAGGAGACACTTATCCTCCTAGCGCACACTGATCGGCCACCTTCTTGGCTGATATCCCGGGGTCTATGTTTGCCCATCTCTTGTTTTTGTATTCGTGTTTCGTCACTGTTCGTTATCTTTTCCTTTACATATAACAAACGCCATCATTATTTGATGATTAAATAAAATCACGGTACTTACAAGACATTATTTTTTTTTTCTGCGAATCAAATTTTTCGCAAACGGAATGTTTATTTTATAAAAGACAACACTCTATGGGTTTCCTTCAAATAGTGCGAGTTTGTATCATAGAAAATCTTTCATGTAAATAAAGGTTTTAGCAATATCAAAACATTTACAATTTTGTAAACTTTCATAGCAATTGTATTGCGGTGCTGTGTGTGTGTGTGGGGGGGGTACACTTTTGGGGTGGTTTTTTTTTACGATGATCTTGTCAAAGTTTATTTTGATCACTTATAGAATTTGAAGACTGCAACACTATAGATTTACAAGTTGTATACATGTAAAATAATATCACAATTTACGGTGTCCTTTCATCCGTGACAAAATCAAATTGATGCTAATGTACCGAAAGGTGACTTTTATAGGTCTAGCATATCTCTATTGATTAGAGCGCCATGATTCGGCGAGTTTCATATTTGAATTAGAACATTTTGAATTTTTGACATCAATATTTGCATCATTCCTCCCTTCAGATCAATTAGATTTGTACGAATATCGTGAATATTCCCTCATGCATTCGTATGAATCTTGATAAATATGGTATGTCTAACGACTGGGTTAAAGAACGACAAAAAATGAACACTGAAGCATTTTACGAAATGTAACATTATTTTATTTCATTGGTATGGCGATAATGTAAAATTATAAATATGTGTAGGAAATGAGAAAGTCCTCAATCTCTAGCCTACTCCTCCTATATCAACTGTCTCAGATCGCGTCGATGAACTCAGTACCACATCAACATCAACACACAGACCTACTCCATAGTTTCGTAAATAAGGCACATCAGAAGCAATATATAAAAATACTATACATATATAAAAATCGTCAGTATCTGCTCTTCATCACAGATCTTTGTATTATCTTTTGTCTGTAATCAGTTCACCTTGGACGAAGTTTAATGGCGTCACTGATTACCACAGTCACTATGAAAGCCCTTAACGTTGCGTTTAGTTACTTGGGTAACTCGCATTCTGTTGTAGCGCCACGACTCTCGACGGATTTCAGAAAGACATAACTTCCAACGACTCAGTTTCCCAAATGACGTCAGAAGTCTCTATCCCAGCCCGTGACGTCATCTGGTGGGGGTTCGTCCTCCTCATCCGGGTAGTCGTCAAAATTAGAGGTATCTGTTGCTGATTTTACCTGTAAACATTTTTAACAATTGCATAAGCATAATTCTTGGGTGGTTTTTTTTTTTAAAAAGTATTAACATGATCAAATTTAGTGTTCAAGGTTTATTAACGTTTCAAGCCCTCCTACTGTTTGGCTACTTACATGAGGGGTTATGGGGGGGGGGCGGCTTTACCTGCTACGTTTGTTACCTTACAATGAGGTGTTATGGGGGGCTTTAGCGCTGTTTCTGTACTTACATGAGGTGTTATCGGGGGCT